>JAQIWM010000003.1:0-54086 GCA_034695285.1 Eniochthonius minutissimus | reverse complement strand
ATTATATTTATATTTCAGTATTTTGTGAAATTAAATTGTAAATCTTTACTTTATATTGAAAACGACTGATATGATAGTAAACTTTATGTAATTCTATGAATAATATAAATTTTTTATATTTTAAACTTTAATATGTTAAAGATTATGCACATTACGGGGCATATCTGTTAACGCTCTTTTCGATAATGTAGAGCCAATTATATTAAATAGAATAAAATATTATTATACTATAATGGGAAAATACATATTTAAAGAGGTCAATTTCGTGACGCTCTATGTGTTGCGAATAACTTTATGAAGTGCTTGACTCTGTTGCTTCTTATCTGTGTATTTATATCAAAACTAATTTTACTGTAATTAAATGTTTAAATTTACGTTTACAGATGAAACTTTAAAAGTTACGCAAAAATCAGAAGTTACAAAAAAAGGCGATGATGACGAAGATGATGATGGTAAATTTTTTAATCAATTTTAAAATTAATTTCTTTTTATTGTATTTTATTAACAATAATCTTTTGTTTAAAGGGAAGTTTCTTATTTATAATTACCACATATTTCTCATTAATTTCTATGACTGTTTGAGTGTAATCATTTGTAAATTTAACAATTTTAAAAATAATCATTTTTGAGTATAAATATCATATAATGCCTTTGTAGTAAAGCTCATATAATGGTATCACGTGACATATTTGTGCACAAATTGTGCAGCACAATAATAAGTTTTAAATTAAAATCACTTGTTTATTGTGTAAAATTTTGATTTTAAGATATACAATTTTCACTCACAGGGGTACCCTTTTGTGTTTTTTGGAATTTCCATAGTAACCCAAAGGAGTACCCTTCCCCTATTCCGTGCATAACATTCTCAAATTCTTCACATTAGTTTTAAAAAATGGCATTGTTATTATAAACATAAAGCATTAAAAATGTGTCATCATGAGACAACAAAAGACAATATAATTTCCTAAAATGTGTGAATCTATCGTTCTTTATAATCGTTTGCTTTTAATTTCATTTTTTTAAATATAATTATTAGATTATTATACGTATATTATCACACGAATCAATATTATTAATAGTGTTTCTTTAGAGTTATTATTATAAACAATTAAAATGTTTATTATTAATTTTTAACATTAATTTTATGAGTATTAAAATATTTTAGATGAAACAAAAAAAGTGACTCAAAAAATGACAAAAAAGTTTGATGATGACGATGATGGTAATTATATAAATCATTTAATTAAATTATTGATTTTTATTTAAAAATTGAGATGAAACAACGAAATCGACTCAAAAGATGGCCACAAAAATGACTGAAAAACCTCAGGGTAATGATGGTGTGAATCACGATCATCACCGTGAGAAAATAATTAATAATATAAATAATAATAAAATTATCAAAATTCAGATGAAAAAACGAAAGAAACAACGAAAGGGACGCAAAAATCGATAATGACAACAAAAAAGACAAAAGATGATGATGACGATGAAGGTTTTGATTTATCTGTTAAATAAAAATTACAATTAATTAAATGTTTAGATGAACCCAAAAAAGCGACGCAAAAAACGATCACAAAAATGACTAAAAAACCTGACGTTATACTAAAAAAGTCAGATGATGACGAAGATGATGATGGTATGATGATCATATTCAATTCTTAAAATTAATTTAACAAAAATTATCAGATAAAACAACAAAAAAGACCAAAGATGACGACGATGACGGTAATTGTTTTATTTGTTATTTTTCATTTTAATTGAATTAATTTTTTAAGACGAAACAAAAACTAAAACGACGAAAAAATCAAAAGGTATTAAATTTATTAATTTAATTGAATTAACATTTTAATTATTTTGAAAAGAGACAAAACTGAGTGAAGACGATGAAAAAGGTACGTACACTCAAACGTGTGAATCACACTCGAAACGAATCCGAGATTTGGAGGTTTTACGTGTATTAAAAAAGTATTTGAATATTTCAGAAATGGAATCATTCGCCACTGAGAAAATCGACACTCAAATTGAGTCTTCAGACGATATCGATGTTTATAACGATGACGATTCTGTGCGTGTTAATATTGATCACGATGATGAAGATTTTCATTACGACGATGATGATGTTCGTGTGAATATCGGAGGCAAAAGACGACGCAAACACAATGCTGATGATGATGAGTTTTTCGATTTGCGGCACAGTAAACAATCGAATTCTTTCAAATCCATCATCAGATCAGTTTTGAACATTGATGTGAATCACTTAAAATTAGAAAAAATTTCGATCGCAATTCTCAAATTACCGATTTTAAATGTGAGATTTAATTTCATTGACGATCAAACGAATAAAACAAACTTTTTTTATAGGACTTAATTGCGGGACCACTGTCGTTTGCGAATCCGTTTCCCAATGCTATGTCCAAAGAAATCGTGAATCGCGAATCGCTTCTTTTTAAGATTCTTCCCAAAAAACAAAATCCGATATAATTTTTTATTTTAAATAAACACTTTTTTGCATTTATTTAAAATGATTACACAAAAAGTTTACATTTTGATTTCGTGATACCATAAACCCATAAACATTAAAAAAAATATCGCATTAAAATCGTATTTAACTGTGATTATTCGTCATGAGTCCAAAACCTGTATCGACATTCTTCAGATTTACTTCAAATACAAAATTTGATGAATAACGGGATTTTGTGAGATATTTGACGCGAGAGTCACGCGCACAATCATATTGTGACTTTTCTTTACTTTTATTCGTGAAACACTTTATTTAATGGTGTAACAATTTGACACATGCAACAATGGCGCAATGCAACAATGGCGCAATTTGTGAGTTATAAATAAGCATATGCTTTACAATGTATTTGCAGTATAAAAAGTGTTCTCTGTAAATATTCAACATAAGCTTAAGAAACCGGATGAGGTCATCATGTGTTAACATTAGCGACACACGTACTATCAGATTGTAATATGAACATATACATGCTCATGCGGACCCAACGAACTAATCTTAACACACAATGACCTCATTAACAGTAAATAAAATTGCAAAGTTTTGAACATTTCTACAATATTAGTTGTTTTTATTTCGTTTAATTTAAAATTTACTCAAAATAATTGTCTCACATCTTTACTGATTTGTATCAAAAGTTGACACTGTGTTGGTAGTGTGTTGGTGGTGGCCTCCACATATGAACAGCTGACATATGTATCATATTATCATATCATGTTATGATATCTGGTAAACATATGCGTAATGTGAGAACAGACACGCGCGGAACCATTAAATACATTAAAAATGTTTCGTCCCTTAATAATTACACTCTTTTTAATATGATGCGTATTTTTGCATTTATGTTTGCATTATGCATAAAACTTAAGCAACTTATGTTCATTGATTTAATACTTTCCCGTAACGCAAATACAAATGCAAAAACACTTTATCTGATTAACTGTGTAATAAAATATAATATTTATTATATAAATGTCCTCATGAAAAAATAAAATTATTGGTTTTTAATTAGACACTTATTTAATAAAAGTTATAATGACTTTTGTAATTAGCTTTTATGTGAATCTTCATTTAAAGTAAAATCGTTTTTTATTATTGATTTTTTGATCAGAAAATGTTAAAAATTCATGTAAATTTTTTTAATTTTATTGTTTATTAAACAATATTTTTTCGATTAATGGTGCATGATGAACGATGAAACGTGAAATGATAATTCATACGAAATTAAAGCATTGAACTGTTAAATTAAATGCATTAAAGAAACAAAAACATTTTATAAATAGACACAGTGTAAAAATTTAATAATTATGAATTTTATTGCATCAGAACATTTAACAAAATTAATAAAAGTAATGGATAATTGATTGAGTGACTTTTGACACTTCTGACAAAAACTTTCAGGAAAACATTTCCAAATAAATTAAAAGTTCATCATTAATATTTATTTTAAATAATTTTAAATAAAAATATTTTGTGTAATTTATATGCAGCAATTTTATTGAACTTTTATTGAACATAACAGGACCAAAAAAGGAAATTTTCTTATTTTATTTTCTCAAAGTTATTAAAGAAATAAACGATAATTGTCACGAAAGAAACCACGAATGTCATATAAATTATACCAAAAAATCCATTAAATTATCACTTATATGTTTGGCACCGCTGAGAAAATGTCTGTAAAAGTGTGTCCCCAATCAATGGACAATCTGAATGAATCAGTTCCATCGCATTTGTTCATCAATGATGTCGATTTTGGTCTTTATCACTTTGGAATGCGTCGACGAAGACTTTCGCCGGTGAAAGCGAATCGTTTCAAAGTGATTTACGACACGACTGTTCTGTTGTGGCATATCTTCAATTGCATCCGTCTTCTTTCTGGTTTGATCATGGCCAAGTGCAGCTTTTGTCTCATGAGTATTGGTGACTTCTCCCATTGTTGGCCACGCCCACAAATCACTTATCAGGGACCGATCTTCGGCTGGCATCTTTTAGCGGTGATTATCAATACCGTTTACTATTTTTCAGATGACAAAGAACAGCAATGGATGGATCCGTTTAAGCTCTGGATCGGACACAAAACGCCGGCCGAAATTGGTTTTCGTGACATGACCAATGTCTTGAGATGGCGCCGGAGATCGAAACTTATTTTTGGGATCGCGTCTTTTATGGTTTATAATTCGACGATAATCGGATCGATTCTCTTCTTCGCCACTCCAATGTTGTGTTTTAAATCAATGCACGATTTGTTGATCTTCGGATTGCCGTGGTCATTGAACTTGGCTCTGGAGACGTATTTTATTTCCGGTTCAATCAAATGGAATTTCGCGTATTTCCACAGTCTTTGTTATTATTTCACATTACGTTTTCGTGAGATTCACTCACAAATTCGTCAATTGTCTTTAAACGAAGAATCATTGAAACAAATAATTTCGGATCACGATCGATTATCGACAGAAGTGACCATCGCCAATCGGTTTTGGAAGAAGTACGTTTCGGTTATGTATGTCTTTTACGTGCCTCTCAATTGTTTCCTTTTGTACGTGATCATCTTCGCCCGCAACGATTTTTTCGTGTATTTGTTTAACATCGTTCTTTTCGTGGAAAGTTTCAGCATTCTTTTGGTCGTGGTGTTTTCGGCATCGATGGTTCCTGCACAAGTAACACTCTGATCATTAATATGTTAATAAACTCTTTTGTTTAGGTCAAAAAATATTACGGTCCATTGAATTCTCTTTGTCTCAGAAAATGGTCTTCACCTTTGGCCTTTAAATTGGCGCATTTATTGCACAGTTTCAGTCACCACATGATCGGGTTCACATTTTGGAATCTCTTCACGTTCACTTACATTATTTTTGCCGAAGTAAGTTTGCGAATTCACAATAAACAAGTAATGGTTTTGCTGTTTAGATGTTGGCCGTGTTCGGTTCTCATTTTCTCATCACCATTGACATGATTAAGAAGTATTCTCTTAAATAACGATTTTGAGACGATTTACCGATCAGTGATTTATATTCAGTGTTTTCTATTCCGAGACAATGATGTGGACTTTTTGGTCATCTCTGATCCATTGAAGTAATATGTGAATTGTATTCCTCATGAATCCACAACTCATTAGGTTAACATTCAAATTGTATGATACAATATTTCAGTGTAACTCAGAGCAGTTAAATATCATATTGTAATATGATATGTAACCATATTGTAATCAGTAAGCCTTTGACAATTGCAACTTTTTTAAGTCCTCAATATATTGAAAAGTTTAAAATAATGTACGTGCAGATACAAGTGATTCAGGTGCAAGTAAAGGGTGAACATCAAAAAGTCCCTGTTTATCAATCTTTGAACTTTATTTTTAACTTAAAATTCATATTAAAAAATAGTGGCGTCACATTCTGCATTAAAGACTTAAAAAAGTTAAAATTGTCAAAGGCTTAGTTAATGAGTTTTATTTGCATGATTTGTGTTTGATTCGGTGATCTTTGATCATTACTTTTAGATTGTAGCGACATAATAATAATGCAAAAACCGGAAGGAAATGAATTTCAGCACTCATTTTCAAAACGCTCACTGATTAAATATGCACTGAAATTGTAATAAAGTTTTGTTCATTTTGGAAAATAAAAAAATGTGTTCACCAAAATGCGTATAAAAGTTTCTCATTAAAAATTAAATAAATAAAAGAATCACATTTATGCAAAAAACGCATAATGACCAAAAACGCACTGAACCGAAACGAAACCCGTTTCTGTTGACACTTCTCTTAAAAGAATCTTCAGATGTTTCATTTCAGTGTAAACGTATGATCGTGAAAAATGAAACATTTAATTTTTGTTTTCTGTTTTTTCCACGCGATTATCGCGAAGAATTATTATTTCGTTCCCGTGAGTGTAACATTCAGTATAATATTGAGTATAACATTGAGTGTAACGCTCAAATCATTCGTTTATTTACGATTATTTTATAGGAAATGAAATCGTACACCAAGATGTTGTGTGACTCGGGTCTTCCGGGCACTGAAAACCCATTGTTGTGTCCGTACGGGGGTCAAATGCCTCCCAAAAGAAGTCCGTTATACGACATTGCAAGTCACGAACCATCACTGCACCATCAACTGCCGTCATCATCGACCATTCTCACGCATTTGATGCCCGCGATTCCTCTTTCTTCTGTCGCCAAAAGGAAGACACAAAAAAGGATCAGTCAACAGAAATGGACAAGACCAACACCATACACTTCCACGTTAAGTCCGAGAAACAAACTTAAAAAGATGTATCTTATTCCATGGACATCTTCAGACAGAAGAGAATTGAAAGGATCACAGACCAAACTCAACCCGATCATCGATTTCCTTTTAGTGCCTGAAGATATTCTTCATCCCGATGCGCCTCTCGATGTGCTCGACGATGAACAAAGACACGAATTGTTCAGTGAATCAACAGTTACGCCGAAATCGTACATCACCACCCAAAGGCGCAAACAGAGGATCAACAATTATTTGACAACAGAAGAATCATCGTGAATGTTTTAATCACAATTGTTATTGTGCCATAAATTATCACATTTTTGGAGATTTTCATATATTTTAATGTGATAATGAAATAAGATTATTATAAAATATTGGACATGAAATGACCTCAATAAAAATAATTAAAAATAAGCATTTTCACGGACATTGTGTAAACTCTCAATTAAAAAATGTCAGTGATGACCCAATTTACAATAAAAAGTATGTAATTATATTTTTGTACACGTTTTTGTGTGTGACAACAATGATTTTGTTGGTGATTTGTTTAGTGACAAAATACCGTCACGCGCTAATTCACAACAATAGAAACTCTTCTATTTTTACATCGATGAACACAAAATTGATGAGCAAATAATTAAAACACTGATGAGATCGTTAATGTCGTTGTTTTACACCTTTACGATCGATTGTCGATAACAATGTTAAGATACACATCTCAACAATTATCTTAGAAAGTCATAAAAAATTATTTTTTTCAAATAAAAGAGTATATTATTAAAAATAATGACTCAATTTTTCTTAAAATAATGCAATAAAATGTGAGTAAAAAGCGTTTTTATTTATCTTTTGTCCCCAAATTCGGGACAAATTTTTTCTGCAACAAAATTGTTTGTGATTTAAACAAAATCCTTTAAATATCTGATTCACATTTTGACCACTTTTGGTTAAGTTCTATCAAAAATGCAGTATTTGTTCAGCACGTGCGACAATTAAAGTTTTAATATCAAAATATGCACGAAAAATGTTAACATGATTGTGTGGTCATAATGCAATTGCATTTCATTGTTGAACCATGCAAAGGTTATTTTGTTACTGTGATACTTCACTTCACACACAACAACAGATTAAATGAAAAATGTCATAAATAATCAGAATGTTTTAAGTGAAACAATTATTATGATTTTATGACACTAATAAAGCAATTAAAAGATAAACGCATAAATAATTGTAGAAAAATGCGTGATGCAATAATTGCTGCACAAACAAATTACGCAATTAAAATTATACATGATATTTATGTGATTTCAAACTAATTACAGATGTTTAGATATACACTTTCATATCATTTTTGTTAAAATAAATGCAAAAATATATTGAATTTTTAATAAATATATCAACAATTGAATTCATAATTAAACAATTAACATTAAATAATAATGTAAAATTTATTACTTTTACAATAACGAAAAACCAATAAAAAGTTGACAAAAAAGAATTATGAGCGTATTAACAGATGGATCAGAGTGACACAATATGAAGCATATAATGATTATTACAATTAAAATCGTATTAATTTGTTCATTTCCATTGATTGACAAATTAAAGACAATAGATGAAGGTTCATAATAAAATTTTTAATAATAAATTTTTTATTAAAATTATTTAATATTAATCAAATTGCAGATGTTCCAATTACTGACATCAAAAGATCTTCTAAAGCATTGGATAGAGAAATGCTTAATCCCAATAATGGACAAATAAATGACCAATTAAAAATGACATCGGGAAAAGTTGCTCCAAAGACTGCATCTAAAGACGTCAATAGTGAGATCGTGAACATTATACAATTAATTAATGAATATAAAAAAGCGACAGAAGAGAAACAATATCCAAATAATATGAATCCGTTACAAAAGTTGGTGGTGATGGCGCTGAACACGCATTTGGGAACAGCGAACATTAAGACATACGCCACATTCATCACTCGAATACCACTTTTGAGTCAAATCCTTTACGGTCCTTTGTCATTTGCGAATCCGTATCATGCTGAAGAAAATTCACAAAATTAAATATTTGTGTTAAACTCATAGACTATGACATAATCTTAAGATTGTTTTTAATTCGTTAATAAATTATGATGTTAATTAAGTTTATAATGAGTGAAGAAACAGAATCTAACATAAGATGGCACCGGTTTTTTTACACGCTCAAAACCTTTACCGTGACTTACCTTTTTCCCAATTAAATATGAGTGATAAAAAAGCGCATATGCTATTAATTCAATATTAAGTTTCAATTGAAATAATTTTATTAAAAAATGTTTTTAATTATTAATCTGTTTGTAATGCTTAACATTTGCGCGTCTCAACCTATAGGAGGTAACAAACAACACAATTATAAAACATCATAACAATTATTGTTACACTAATAACAGAGTACGAAACACTTTTGGGTTTTGGGTCAAAGGTCACTCCCTTCATCGAAGGAATTCGATCGTTTTTGGACATCACCGCACAGTTTCAAACCGTACCCAAAGATCTTGTGATGGGTCTTGAGGCGGCAGAACAATTTCAAAATATTTTAACATTATCGTCATCGTTAAAGGATAATAAAATCCTAAATTCAGCAAAAAATTATCTGAATGCATTGAAAAATGTCGCACAAAAAATAGCCTCAAAGTTATTGCTAAACACAAAACTCATGAGCAACATTCTCAAAGCATCTCTTGAGTTTGTTAAAGAGAATTCCGCTGAAGACATGATGCAATTGCAGAGTGAACTCAAAAGATTGATCACTCTAAAATTGGTGCATGAAAGAGATGGCACACGAAAACATCACCTGATGGCAGTAATTGAGGACATTGACAAAGAGTTAAGAGGAAAACATGACTCAACGAGTGATGTTTGGAGATGGGGACAATACTTTTTGGGCGGTGTGCCTCAAGTATCACTCAATGGACACACAATACAAACAGACAGCGTTAAACTCATAAATTCAGAAGGGATCGCCGCTGAGGCTTTGTCAAGAGCTTTTGGAAGAATTATCAGTGGCGATAGTGGGGAATGGATTGCGGCTTCGATCGGGAAAAGCGCACTCACGTCCATTGATAGTGTGAGCAGCAAAATCTTTGACGTCCTCAAAAGTCAATTGTCCAACGATAATGTTGTCCGACACAATGATACTGTAAATAACAGCTCTTTGAGTAATGATACGAATATTGATTGGATTAAGTCGAACGTAATGAAATTCGCGCCCACAGAATGCAATAAAAAGGAGTGTTAATAAATTAGCAGTGTCAAAAGAGTTAACCCAAATTAATGATACAAATAAATAAACTCACCCTTTTGTGTGCCAATTTTTTGAATTAAAATTGTAAATGCAAATGTGTTAACTGTAGAGTCATTAAATGGAGCTAATTATAAAGTCCTTCGGATTCGTGACCGGTACTTTGAGGTCCTCTCCCAAAGTGCTGAGGGCACAACTCAGGTACAACTGAATCATAATTATAGGGCTGAGATGCTGATGGGCATACTGCACACACAAAGAGATACGATGCCATCACCAATCTGTGGCGCTACCAATTCAATGGAATAAATGCGATTACAAATTAGGAAAAAGGCACGACGCAGTAGTGATGGTATAAGTATGATCACGATGATGATGATGATGATGCGTGACTTTCCATCATCGATAACAGACTCCCACACACAGCTGCATAAGAAGCAACATTATCGTGGAGTGGATCCATACTGTTTCGATAATATCGCGACGATGGCATTCTCTGCATTTTTCATCATGCGTTTGATACTCCCACAACCGGCAAACGCCGCCGCCACTGCATCAGGAGGATCAAATCACCACCTCTTCATCACGATTGTGGGCGAATACTCACAGAGAGGAAATCAAATTTGAGACACAACATTTACAAATACAATTCGCAGTCTTTCACCTGAAGGCACACAAAAAGTATCGGTTCTTTCACTGTCCGATAATTATAGGTCTGTCTGTTGAAGAATTTGACTGCGTTTAGAAAAGAAAACATCAGAGAAAAGAGTGCAAAAAATAAATGTAATTTCGTTAATTGGAAACTGAACTCAAACAAAGCCACAGTTAATGAAAGGCGGTGTAAGGGGATTGGGGGGATTGAGGGGCAGTGAGGGGGTTAAAGGATTTAAGAGGTTTGGAAAGAACCGCTCACATGACCCAACATATTTTAAAACGAAATGAGTTAAATTACATTTAAGTGCGTACATTGAGTGTTCGGAAAACAAAAATGGCCCAAAAAACAAAAAATTACATAATATTATAATGATGCATCACTTCTCATGGGATCGTGAAACAAAATGTTGTGCTCATTCCTCCTCCACCAAAGTGATCATCTTCTTGTTCAGGAGCAAAAGAAGGGCTGAAGGAGAAGCACAATGCATCAGATTGATGCGGTAATGCACGAACTGATAATAGATATGAAGAGGATCTTGAGATACACCCTCACATTCACTCCCACGATTCACTCCCTCTCATCACGACCCATGATTGATGCACAATGATTTGCAGTTTATGACACACAATGCCATGTAATGTTCCAATAAATCGGGTGTGGTGCACAAACATGCGGTACAATTAATGAAAATGAAAAGAGAGATAATTGTGTGTGAGTATGAGTATGAGTATGAGTATAGGTGCACAAATCCGGGATCGATAAATGGGATGGTTTTGGCTGTGGTTTCGCGGCACTCCTCTGTCAATCCAAAAGAAAACACGGAACTCTCTTTTTCAACAATTAAGTGAATTCATTAAATGGCTAAACAATGGTCACGATCAAAACAGTAGCACCACTTTCAGTAGCAAATTGCGGACGATTCTTCAGTCACGATCATCTAATAATATTTAACACAAATCCGGATTCCAAATTAACTAAAAGGACGCGTCTTTTCACGTGCTTCCAACGCTATTAATTTGCTAACTCGTGCTGTGATCGTCACGTCCCAATCAGAAATATCCCGGATCTGTAAACATATGAGAAAGTTCTTAATTAATTTATTATTTTGCTTAAAACACTGCTGTGAGCGCATTCTTTAGACCCAAACAAAAAGCAATGGAAGAGTTTTAAAGACGATTTAATTGGTATTTAATGAAAAGTGATTAATCCTCAGTAATTGCATTTCACTTTCATACTGTGACTCGTTTTTCAGGATCCTCATCACAAATTAGATGCACAATGACATGTGAATGGCACGCGCAGCATTTGCCATTTCATCATAAAGCATAACACTCCCTTTCAATATGGTTGTGTATGTGATAATGACCTTAAAAGTGATATAAAATTCTTGACATCATGTGGAGTGATCATTGCGTGAGTATCTCACAATTTCCCAAAATCCCGCTATTGCTTGAGTCTTATGAGTTTTTTGTGCGTTCATCCATATTCATGTGCGAGTACCGCTCAAACAAAATATATTCGAAACAACGTTAAGGAACTTTTTAACATTTCTTTCATTATAAGTGCCTGAGGCGATGGGCGAGAAAAAGACTGCTGAAGAACTGCTGAAGACCAAAGCCCAACATACATGCCATGCTGAGAGAAGCGTTCCAAAGATCCGGGAGAAAGGCCTTTTTAACTCAGTCTTAACTGAGGGCGGATCCTCACCATTTAAAGCTTAAGCTCACAAACACTCACTGCTCCTGAAGACTTCAGTCGCCTTTTGGGCTTCTGTGTATGTGTTCTGTGTATGGGGATCCAAGACAAGTGACAACAGAATACGAAACAAACCAACGAATACTATCACCATAAACACGAATAGTTATGAACGACAACCAAAACAGTGGTAAGTTTTTAATTACATTTTCAACATTTTTTTATGATCACATCCGTGTTGAGATAATCTAAATGTGGGTGTGAATCGCTCCTGAGGGTGGTGCAATCATATAATAGATTCCCTATGATCATACCCTTCTCATATATCGTGGGAAATTCACAACGGTCAATTTCTCGTCCTTAATTTTCTTTTTTTTAAGATCTTAATAGATCATCATCCACTTCATCACCGTTTATCCCATTGACGCCTCCGATGACGCCGAACAGTGGACATGTCACTTCTTCACCATCTCCCGTTGAACATGTCCAACCGAAAAAGAGATTCGATTTCGCGCATTTGGCTCAATCAGCACTTGAACATGACAATCCTATAGTGACACCAAATATCTTTTCATACATTCGATGGCCTCCGATTGCGCCGCAATTCATTCCTTACATCATATCACAATCGCATTTCAATTCGTACATGTCCATGATGAAACCATCACCATCGCCAGTTCCTCATCAGAATCGACGTCCAAAAAAAGAATTCATTTGTAAATATTGTGATCGTCGCTTCACGAAGAGTTACAATTTATTGATCCATGAACGGACACACACAGATGAGAGGCCGTATTCGTGTGACATTTGTCAAAAAGCGTTTCGACGTCACGATCATTTACGAGATCATCGGTGAGTTACAATGCGCTTTATGAGTGTAATAATATTATTGTGGCAATTCAGAGTATTGTAGAGTTTGTAGGATTTGTAGAGTATTGTAGAGTATTGCAGAGTCATATAAAGTGCAGCTGCGATTTCGCGCGGAGTTTACAGTTTACAGTTTACAGTGAAATTACACACAAAAGCGCTATTATGTGTTTAGCGGCACGACTTTGACGCGTGCGGCAATTAAACGCTGCGAATTAATTTTTGAGACAAAGAGACAGCTGCGAAAGTGCATGGCAATAGTTTTGAGATGATCCCTGAAATAGGGTGATACTTAAGATGATCACACACCTGTGCCAATCCCATTGAGAAAGTATGAGACTTCCGATGCGAACATTCACATTCCTGAATAACAAATGAGTTTTACATTTTAATATTTTCGCCTTTAGGTATATCCATTCCAAAGAAAAACCATTCCGATGTGACGATTGTGGCAAAGGATTTTGTCAGTCGCGGACTTTGGCAGTTCATCGGACACTGCATCAGCATAACTCACCTCACAAATGTCCAACGTGCGGACGATCGTTTAATCAAAGGTCCAATCTGAAGACGCATCTGTTGACGCACACAGACATAAAACCGTACAATTGTGGCGAATGTGGAAAAGTCTTTCGTCGTAATTGTGACCTCAGACGTCATTCTTTAACTCATGAATCTCAATAAAAAAAATTGTCTCATTCATGTATCTCTCTCTGTAATGTAAATAAAATGTAATTATAATTGCAAATGACATGATCACACATCCGGTTCGTAATCTTAATGCTATACTTTCACCATCATTACTCGGGTCTGTTCTGAGGCACGCGCCTACAGTAGCAATTTAAGGTGTGGTGAAGAAAAGAAGTATTTGAGTGAACGCCCACTTTGTGATGTGCACCACAATTGTTGACTCTAATGTCGCGGGACAACACCCGAAAGTGGCCAATGTACAGACAGTGGCACAATGTAAACGTGTCACACGTGTTGAGGTGTCATGAGGCGTTCATTCAGTAGCATCAGCATTTTAATGTTGAGGTGTGTCATCACTTTCGCAATAATTATCATTCGTAAAAGTTTATGTCTTTAGTGCATTCGTATATAAATTGCTTTATAAATAATATTAAAGTTTCTTTAAAAATATTTTTAAAACACTCCTAAAGTTTTTTGAAAAAAATTATATACAAAAATCACGACAAAAATTTGTATTATTAATTTACAATTAAATTCGCATTTTTTCTTCGTAATGATTATGCAGTTGAATGTGACCCCAAAAATGATGCACACACAATAATGAGGAAAATCTTTTTCAAAAGCGGAGGCGGTCAATGAAAGTATACACAACAGAAGTGATATTATCGTCATAATGGTACAGTAATGATACTTTTTGTATTCTTTAGACATAACCTTCACTCTCTATAATAATACTTTTGTAATGGATTTGTAAAATAAAATTAATATAAAAATGTTTCACAAATCGGTATCGATTTAATAAATTACGATCATGTATCTCTATTTTGCGCACTCACTATAATCATAACAATTTACTAAGGAAAACAACGCGCGGCAATTTTCTTATTATCGTGATTATCATACCTGAATTGGTTCGTGTCCACGGACAGTACGGCGCCGATTGTACCAATTTGTAGGTGGACGAAAGTCACGATTTCGTTGCAAACATTTGGGGTGTCGTCCGGAGACTTCCGTCCGCTCATTATACTTTGTTCCTCTTCGGGTCCAATTGTGTTCAGTATGTCACTCTATAATCATTCGCTTTTCGTCCATTATCTGCACTTTCGCCGACACTTTTGTCTACAAATGGATGTGCATAAGAAAACGCCACAACAATACATGTTAACGAATACTGTAATTTGGAAGGAACAGAAAAAACATGAGATATTCACACACACACTCAATTCACACAAATGAGTCATTAACTTACAGGAGCACGGACGAGTGTCTTTATGCTTCCGAAAGAGTTAAAACATTTGTATAATTATGGTGTGTTAATGCCGATGGCAAAACTGCGATAATGTATTTGTGACAATGTCTGTTTGTATTATTAATTGTCCACCGTCCGGCGCCGCGGTCATCACGACAGAGGTGGCCACAGTCACGATCGAGAGTGGACTCTTTTAGAAGACCCTTTCGGCGAACCGATTGTGTTTCTCTCCCTTTTGACAGCCTATGTTTTGGACGTGAGTTATTACTAAATGTTTGAGTCTCTTTTTTTGGGCGGAACTCTCTTTTGATGGTATTGCAATGGTTTTGTGCGGCATTTACTGAGGGATTACACAAAAAAGGGTTAAATGCAATTTAATGCAATTTATTCGCATTAAATGTATGAACAAATAAATGAACATTATAAGTGTTTTGTCACAGCGTTGTTCAACACGTTCACAATTGTATTGCGATTGTCTTAAAAGATGATTGTCACTTTGATTATAGGCTGTGGTAAAGAGCGGTGATGGGCAAATGCTTTATGAGTCGAGAGGTTAATTGTAGTGTTGAGATTGAAGTAAATGCGAGAGTGGAAATGGAGAAAAATAAATAAATGGCGCAATAAGTGTTTTTCAATTGTAGACTTACATCTGAAATGTTCGCTACTGTTTGACATCGATTGCAATAAAGTGATATTTGTGGCCCAAAAGTGGTTTACAGCTGTGGCCATGGGTGGAGGACTTAAATGCGTCCAAAAATGATAATTGCTATGTATTGCTCTCGGAGATGATCCATTTTCGGGCACAGACTGAGACCACAACAACATGAGCAAAGCTGTAATTATCAGTTTGCAGTTTATCGGTTCTCATACTCATACAGATCAAAATATGAGATATTTCTTTGAGGCGATTTTTGAAACTTCAGACATGACCTAAAGGGCATAGCGAAGCATTTGCTTAACAAATGACATTCCAATTAAATTGTTTTCCCTTTTGTGTGATTATGTATTCACGTGCAGCTGAATGTGCATGCATTTAAATACATTAATATAATTGCACACTCATATATTATCACGATGACGTTTGGTAATTAACCACTATTAAACAATTATTGACCATCATTAGGCAAAAATCACAAATTCATTTCGCAAACGCCCAAAAGCTATAAAATCAAATGAATGCGCTTTTTAAATGCAAAAATCATTTTTGTAGTCCTTCTTCAGAAGCATCTTTTTTATGGCATTGCATTTTGAATGCCTCATAACCATCGTCATAACCATCGTCATAATCATCATCTTCTTCAGCATCAAATGCTTTATGACTTTTTTTTGTTAATGTGCGCATTCCGATGCATATAATATTGTTTCTTTTAACATTTATATACAATATCCATTATCAGTGTCATCTTCGCCTTTAGAGTATTCCCACGATCGTGCTTTATGCTGAGGTTTTATTACTTTGGAAGAGATACCTGTGTTCAGGGTGCGGATTCGAGTTCGGGTCAGTACTTTGTTGGTGGGAATGAGATCATTTTTTGTTTTTTTGGGGGTGTAATGCAACTCTTAATCGTACTTATCCATTCACCTTTAGATGGCATCATTTTCATCGTTGCGGCATCACTGTTTAGGGCGTCATATAACTCAGTGTGATGTCCAATGAAGTATTTTGGGTGTTTCCGCGCCGAACAGAGAGAGTGGTGTCGAATTGCCCCGTCACAAGTAGCCAATGACGGTTGCATTACTACCGGCGCAGTGGTTTCTGTGTTGTCTCAACCCAAATTGATGACCCCCCATAGTCCCCCTCTGCCCCTTACACCCTCATCAGAAGCAACATCAGGAGCAGTGAACACGAAAGAAGAGAGAGAGAGTAACATACTGCTCCCACACTGCAGTGGCATTACTGATACTGGTTTTAGAATTACCAGTTTCAAGAGTTTAGTTTGATGCGTGTGCGTCTCTGTGCCGTACCCGAATATGTGCACGCGAATGTGATGATCATCACAATGATGCCGTTTTAACACTGTTATAGGGCCAAAAAGTGTTAAGAGACATTTGTTTGACGCAAACATCCGCACAATTATTTGACTGTGAATTTTTCAAACGCGAAAGTGTGATGATGAATGATTCACCCGCTGATGGTAAATATCATTTTTGTTATATCCTTTAATTTATTCCCATTATCAAGTGTTTGCCAATTGCTTATCAATTATTTTAAAACGCAATAATTAAAGCATTTGAAAAGTGCACCCCGAAAGTCATAAAAAGTGTTTTTTGCCCAAAAAGTGTCTCAGCGGTGGCATCACAGTGTGTGCCCACACTTTAGTGACCCGCAATTGAATTGGTCCCTGAAACGCTTTTCGCAGGCCTTAGTAAAGAATCGTATTACAAAGTGAGGGTCACTGTTTTGGCATTTCATATAAAATGTAATTATATAATGATGATTGCGCTGTTTCTAAGAGACATTACGATGACACTCGAATGCGATTCTTATAATCTTATCATTGTCGGTATTTGTGTGTGAGTGTCGGTTTCCTTTAAAGTGCCGAAAGTCAATATTGTTCTTTTGGCGCAATTGTGTTGCATGAAGAGACCGCAAAGACATCGCATTAGCAGTGCCTTATCACCTCTGAGAGACCTTTTGCCACACCGATTAACACCTTCGCAATGTTTTTGTGCGGTCAGTTGCGCCATAAACTTTTTAATGCGTATTTCCATTTTCAATGAGTTCTTTATTGAGAATGAAATTCAATCCGTGAGTACATCTGCTTTTGTTAAAGTTCTTTCATCACTCCCTTCAGTGAAAGACCCTCTTTCATCAGATATCACTGAAGTGTGTAATCCCTGTTTTGGTGCATCAATAATTAATGAGTTAATTATGGTGCTTCATTCGTAATTGAGTTTAAATGCAATTTGTGACTTTTTTAGTCATACCATTGTATGCGCTGCAAAACAGGATCTGTGATCACAGTATGAGTCCGTTGCGAAAGTCTCGACTCTGCTCTTTTAACAGTGATCCTGTGGTGTAAGTCTCAAGGAATGGATCATAGAATCACACACATTTGGACTTTGGACTTTCGCAGACAAAAAAACAGATCTCACGCTGAGTATGGAATAAAAAACACAATCACCAAATATTTTTGGGACCTCTTAAAGGGCACAAAACGTGTAATTGAGACTCAAGTGTGGGACGTGATCCATTTTTTGGGCTTTTTTTAACCAAAATTTACCAATTTTAAGGTGCACGTGTTTTTTCTTTGTAATAATGTTTGCGTACGCAAAGATGTATAGGGTCAGAATGAAGTGATTCATTTCCACCCACAATTAGTTAAGGAGTGCCTTTACACGGATATGCGCAATCATTATAAATATTATGAGTAAAATATTTAAATGCGTTTTCAGATAAATTGGATCGAAGAAATTCACATCTGTCACACATCCACAATTTACTACAATCGCACCATTTCCATCCACAAATGAATCAATCGACATCACGACCGATGCCGTTCAATTTGGTGCGTTTTATGCCGCCGTTTCCCCTCTTCCCATACACGGGACATTATCCTTTCTTTTTGGCCGCACAAAACGCAATCGCATCGATGTCGAAACAGACTCCGATCATATCATCACCGGTCATTTCTCCGATGGTGTCACCATCATCGTCATCATCACAGACACAAACCAAAAATGAAGAAAAAAGTAAATCCAAATTTGACTTTACGCGTTTAGCAGAATCTGCGACTGATAAGAAAGAGACGCATCAATCGTCTCCTCAAATATCGCCTCTGATATCACCATTTTATTCGCCATTCACTGCGATGTCACATCAGACAAATAACAGTTCAATCGCGGAGTTCTTTTCGCGGAAAATTTCTCGCGTCGGAAGAGGATCATCACGTCCTAAAAAGGAGTTCATTTGCAAATACTGTCAGAGGCGATTCACCAAAAGTTATAATCTCTTAATTCACGAACGCACACACACTGACGAAAGACCATACACTTGTGACATTTGCCATAAAGCGTTTCGGCGTCAGGACCATTTGAGAGACCATCGGTGGGTACAGAAATTAACATTGACTTTATTTAACTTTTGTTACAACAGATACATTCATTCGAAAGAAAAACCATTCAAATGTGTTGAGTGTGGAAAAGGATTTTGTCAGTCGCGGACTTTGGCCGTGCACCGAATCCTTCATATGGACGATTCACCTCACAAATGTCCAACGTGCGGACGATCGTTCAATCAAAGGTCCAACCTGAAGACGCATCTTTTAACGCACACAGACATAAAACCGTACAATTGTGGCGAATGTGGAAAAGTCTTTCGTCGTAATTGTGACCTCAGACGTCATACACTGACCCACACAATGGGAGATGATGGATCAAAATGCGATTCTCCGTCACGGTTCTGTGATGAGATGTGTCGACGATCACATCCCATTGAGGAAATGGTCGATGTTGAAAATTAAAATTTATTAATTGTTTCCTCTTTAATTTTGTGCCATTTTTATGTTTTCTCAATGTAAATATGATTAAATTGTGGCGTCACTTTAATTGACGGAATTGTTTCGATGCGCGCATTAGTATCGCACACAATTGCTTTAGGCCCTAATGACGCAATTGACAGACCATTGAATTATAGACGCGTCTTTTACCTCAGAGCGTTTTCATTTTATTGCAGTGATGAGTATCACTTAAGAGTCACCCTCACTTTAAGTCACTCTAAACTCATATCACTTTGAATTATCTGCATTTATATGCCACACACAGAGCAACACTTTTCATAATTTCCTATTTAATTGATATTAATATTGAAAAAAAAGAAGGTCCAATGATTGGCACAATTGTATTGTGATCAGTGCCAATACAAGAATTAGTTTCAAGTGTCAACAGCCAATAAATAATTGGGTTCAGGTTCAGGTGTGGTCCTAAACTGTCGTATGTGTGGTCTTAGAAATGTCACTTTAAAAGGTAAGTATTGGGGTGTGGAATTAAAGCTTTTGATAAGTTTAATATCGTTCATTATCCAAAAAGAAATCGTCTTTTATTGTCAATTAAATTGTTTTAATTAATATTTGTCCGTATAAAAGGATGTTTCACTATAAAAAGACACTATAAAAGTCCTATAAAAGCCCCGCCCATACATTAAAGTCCATCTGTGGTCATTTCAGATGTTTGCGTCTCTTTAGAGGCATATCATTAGCAAACAACAGCCGCACGCGTCAATTTCTCACACTTTTGGGCGTCGGCGCCATAAAAATTCATCATAAACTTATATGAGACACTATAAGAGCATTTATAAGAGATATTAATACGATTTTTGATCGGATTGTGTCCGTTTTATGCGCATTTTAATCGATATGATTATCGCACATCCGTAAAAATATGAAAGTTATGAATATCCGTTTCGAGACTCAAAGAGTCTCTCTCAGTAAGTGTTAAATTGCTGCAGAAAGGGTCATGACCTCAAAGTCTGTGTCTCGTCAAACATTATGTAACGCGGTGTCACATTACACTTTTTTTTGTGGAATTTGTAAATCGATGGTCTGTCAGAAACGAGTGTTTTCTGAACATTTCATTCATTGGTTCGATTCATTGGGTTCATTCATTCATTTTCCGCACTGTGATCAAAGTTCACATCGTGACCGGAGATGAGGCGCATTATGGCGCCGAATTTTGTTTTCGGCACGAATTTTCATCACGATAATTATTACTATAAACTCATTGAGAAAATTGGAGATGAGATAAGAAACAAAAAAACAGGTTAAGTCTTTTGGGGCCATAAATATTCCACCGGAAGGTGAACCTTTTACTGTCCCAAAAAAGAAGATAAAATTTGTCACTGTGTGTGGTATTTGATTGCTCTTTTAGGACCATAAAATTGCGAAATTTCCAAAAATGTATTGTTTTGCTGATGTGTTACAAAACGATCCGTATGAACACATTCTTCGGGCATCGCGTTTCACTGATTGTATGTGTTGTTACATATTTGCCTTTAAACTTTAAAAGGACCCTTTTGAGGCAATTCAAAGCTTTTAATGATTGATTATTCTGTTTTCATATATTTGTGTTTCACTCTTTCATTTCGTTTCCATCATTAGTGTTCTCAAAAGAGTCTCAATGAATTCTTTGTCTGTTTCTCTGATTATGAGATAATTGGCATAAAGTCGCGTCACGGATCAGTCGATCCGACGATCAAAAGGAATGTGTTTATGTCATCTTTTTTCATAATCCGATTTGTGTCCGATTTGAGTGTTGATGTTATCTGCTACTGAATGATCAACTGAACCAACCTCTGAAGAAGCAAAAGATTATGCAAATCTTTAGTAAAAAAGAGGATTAAAAATGACATTGAAATGCTCCGTAATATCTTCGAAAATTTCAAAGTGAATCTCCGCCAAAAAATGCTTTTTATTTATTTATTTGTGTATAAAAATATCATTATCAATGCGTTTATTTATACTTTTCTTATACTTTTGTTAAACACTTCTTTGTTCTTTTCATTTATGGCGCTGCCCCCAATCATTAATAAATGTTCGCAACAATACGATTAATTAATTAAATCGCATTTAGCGCAACAATCAAATATGTTCAAAAATGAGCAAAAAATTACCTCAAAACTTTTAACGATTCAATGATTCGCTTTACAAAACTATTTTTAAGAAATTAAAAAATTGTGAAAATACAATCAATACTTTTATTAAAATTAACAACAATAGTTAAATACCAAAGATTAGATCATTTAAATTTAGATTGTTATAAATTATTTATTTTAATATAAAATTGTTTCATGAAAATCGTACACAAATGTATTTTATTCGCAAAAATTATTATGATTTTAGTATTGAAACACAAACTCTATAGTACGGAATTGCTCTGTAATTATTCAATGATTGTGTCTCCATCTATTGATTAACATAATAAATAAAAGTGCTTCTTAATGCGTGTAAAAGACTAAGAGAGGGAACATAGACTATGTTACATAGTAACAGACTGAGAAAAACTGAGGATTTTCTAAAATTTCACAACACATTTTAAATTAAATGTTTTTGTTGATAATTTTGAATGTCATAAAAAGAGTTTGTATTTAAATGATAAATTAAAACATTTAATGTGTGCATTTCTGTGATTTAAAAAATGATCTGTTTCCATTCAAACGATGCATAAAAGTGACATTCATAAGTAAAGCATTAATTATATTTAGTATTTGTCAGTGATAAATGATAACGAAAAATACGATACTCCACAGATGCATTACACTGTACACACTACATTTACACTCCATTTGCACGTTAATAAATATCGTAATAAAATATTCCCTTTTCACTAAATTAAGCATTTGCATGAACATTTCACATAATCCCCATCGAATGTTTTTTATGAACATTTCCCTCCCTAAGCTGATGTTAAAAGTCATGGTCATTTGAATGATATAATATGATATAATATACGCACTTTAACGTGAAGTCTTTAATGTTCAGAGTTTTTGAGACACAAAAATGTCAAAAGTGCCAAAAGTGAAATTCAATGACGGAAATGAAATTCCGATCGTTGGTCTCGGGACGTTCGAAGCACCCCCAAAAGTGGCGTATGATTGTGTCCGATGGGCCATTAATGCCGGATACAGACACTTCGATTGTGCCGATTTTTATGAGAATGAAGATGTCATCGGAAAAGCACTTAACGATGCGATTAAATCGGGAGAAGTGACGCGTGAACAACTTTTTGTCACTTCCAAAGTATGGCCGAATTGGTTCGAGAAAGGACGTCCGACACAAAGCGCCAAAAGAACATTGAACAATCTCGGCTTTGATTATGTCGATCTTTTGTTGATCCATTGGCCGACGCCCTTCAAACAGGTCGACGATGACTTTTACCCCGGACATAAGAGTGGTCAGGTTTTGTTCGATGAATCCATTTCATTGGTCGATGTGTGGAAAGAGTTCGAAGAGATTAAGAAAAAGGGTGATTAAAGACAAAACAAAAGAGCATTTAATGAGTGTCCTTTTTTTTAGGAATGACCAAATCCATTGGAGTGTCCAATTTTAATTCACAGCAAATCGCGGAATTAATCGCTAAAAGTTCGACAGTTCCGGTCACGAACCAAGTTGAGTCACATCCGTTTTTGAGTCAACAAAAACTTTTGGACTTTTGTCGTGATCTTAAGATCACTCTGACCGCGTATTCACCATTGGCCAGAACCGGAACTGCCGATGAGAAAAACACGACATCGCCTTTGGATATTCCGATCATTAAGGACATCGCGAAGAAATACGGGAAATCACCGGCACAGATTTGCATCAAATGGCAACAGCAGAGGGGTGTGATCGTGATCCCGAAGAGTGCGACGAAAGAACGCATCATCGCGAATATCGACATCTTTGACTTTGATTTGAGTAAAGAAGAAATGGACTCAATCAATGCTCTTAACAAAGACTGGAGAAACAACACATGGACTCAGTTCGGGATCGGGAAACACAAAAATTGGCCCTTTTCAATACCATTTTAATTGACAACTCAATAATAAAATGATTTACAGATAAAGATACAAACGATCATTTATAAATACTAAACCATGATTACAGATACAAACCATCAGGATGACCTTCATTTTTACGATAAAGAATATTGTCTTTCGATTGTTTAAAGTCTTCATTATTGACTTTCATGCGTCGTTCTCTCAGCGCCATTAATCCCGCCTCAGTACAGATCGCTTTAATGTCGGCACCGCTGAGGTCGTCCTTTGCTAACACGAGATCTTCGAAATTCACATCGTCATTGAGTGTCATGCGTGACGTGTGAATGGTGAAAATGCGTCTTTTCGTCTTTTCATCCGGAAGCGGAAACTCTATTTTTCGGTCGATGCGTCCCGGACGTATGAGCGCGGGATCGAGAGTCTCGATTCTGTTCGTTGCCATCACAACTTTGACATCACCTCTTCCGTCGAAACCGTCCAATTGATTGAGAAGTTCCAACATTGTTCTTTGGATCTCTCTTTCGCCTCCAGAGTTTGAATCATATCTAAACATGTGTCACATTAATAACATCACCATGGTAATGTTCAATGCTTACCTCTTCGTTCCGACGGCATCGATCTCATCGATGAAGACAATGGCAGGAGCATGTTCTTCTGCGACCCTAAAGAGTTCTCTGACTAATTTGGGACCATCTCCGAGATACTTCTGAATCAACTCCGATCCAACGACTCTCAAAAAAGTTGCTGATGTTTGATTTGCGACGGCTTTTGCCAAAAGTGTTTTTCCGGTTCCGGGAGGACCGTAAAGGATTACACCCTTCGGAGGTTTAATGCCCATTTCTTCGTAATATTCGGGATGTGTCAATGGTAATTCGACACTTTCTTTAATCTCTTGGATCTGTTGATCCAAACCCCCGATATCAGCATACGTTTCTTGAGGTGCTTTTTCCAATTTCATGACATTGACCATCGGATCGACATCGTCACTCAACACTCCAACGACAGCGTGAACTTTGTGATTGAGTAACACGCAACAATTCGGTTCCAATTGTTCTTTATCGACAAAAGACAAAATCGAGACATAATGTTCACTTCCGACCGATGTCGATACAATCGCATGATTGTCATCGATGATCTCTTCCAAATTTCCGACGGACATCGGAGTTCCTCTCAAATCATCGACTTTGTTGCGTTCTTCATCGTGATTCTCTTCACGTTCGTGTTTCGCATTAATCGCGGCGTTACAATTCTTAAGAAACTCTTCCTCCATCAAAAGCCAATCCTCGATCCGTTCCAATTTCAATAGTTTCAGTCGACATCGCGTGTGTGGTGTCACCGCGGGTAATTTAGAAGCGGATTCGGGACCTTTTCCCGCTTTTCTGCGCCGACCTCTGTTTGTTGGCGGCGGAGGTGCGGACGGACGTTCCCGTTTCTGTCTTTTGTCTTTGTCGTGTCCGTCACCACCGGACCCACCGCCGGAACCTCCTGATTGTTGTTGACCCTTTTATTACAAAAGTTAATTAATTATTGTTTAAAATTAAATATTGATAAATACCATTTAATTAATTGTTAAGAAATTTCAAAATGTTTATGACTTTACACTGTAAACTTTACACTCAAATGTGCTGTGTAATGACACTGTAATGGCACTGAACATGGCATTGTCATGCAAATGTAAAATTAATAATATGCAAATATTTATGCGGAGCATGACGCAAAAATAACATTTATTAAGTAAAAGTGACACGACATATTGTAAAAGTGTTTGTGGATTAAAGAGCAAAATTCATTGCAATATGAGAGTATGCAGTGCACGTGCTGCACTCATGTGACAAACTATAAAATGACAATAAATAAACACTGAAAATTAAAGAAATAATTAAATAATTAAATTTATAATTTAAAACTTTTTAAAATAATGAATTTAATTAAAATGATTTTATTAACGTCAATGGCATTCATTGCAAATTGTGATGATGACACAAAAGAAGAGAAAAAAGTAAAGAAATTGCAGATCGGAGTGAAGAAAAGAGTGGAGAATTGTGATAAAAGGAGTTCCAAAGGTGATGTCATTCACATCCATTACAAAGTGAGTGAAGTATGAGATGATTGCATTATGTAATAATGGTCATGTGTTAAGGGGTCGTTATACGATTCGGGAACAGAATTCGACAATTCATATAAACGCGGACAGCCGTTGACCTTTACCCTTGGGATGGGTCAAGTGATACAGGGATGGGACAAAGGGTTGTTGGGAATGTGTTCGGGAGAGAAACGGAAATTGGTGATTCCGTCGGATCTCGCATATGGGTCTTTGGGTGCTCCTCCGATGATTCCCGCCGATGCCACTCTCGTGTTTGAAGTCGAATGTGTTAAGATTGAGTCACGAAAATCGGAATTATAATTTTTATTTAAACATTCGGTTCATTTAATTGTACATTATTAACATTATTAATATGATCGATTCTTTGATAATGAAATGTAAAACCCGAACAAAAACCAATGAAAAAAATTAACCCGAAAATGATAAAAGCGATGAATGCGAATGACACGACGATCATCGCACAGTATTCGAACACCCAATGAAATGAGAGTTTAAAAAACAGTCGTGAGACACACCATAATCCTGCCGATAATAGGAACAGCGATGGAATCGTTAAAAGCCCATAATTAAAGATCTTATCGATTGTCTCATTTGCAGCGAATGTGTCCACGACGCTGACACGGATCTGATCATTCGGATTCTCCATATTATGACGCATTTCAATGTCACGCGCTTGAGATTCATTCCTCCACCACCATAGTGAATCCCATGGATCAATGAACGACCTTTTTATATCCGATTCCATTGTTTAATAAAATCGGCGTTTATGATGATCCAAAAAATCATAAGTGATCATTCGAAGCAAAATTATCGATCCATTCCAAGAGTTGCCATGGTGACGGTGATGCGTTATGATTTTTGTTTTTGTTTAAATCCCAATAATTTAAGACATGATTTAAAAGATTTTAATTAATTTTTTTTGACACATTTTTCAATAACAATGATATTTTCCAAAATTGTCACTTATGTTTCACTTTTTTGCGATCGATTATCTGATGTTTAATTTCAGACAAAAGACGTCGTCACACTCTGTCTTTTTTCTCATAAATTATTTATAAAATTAAAAAGTGTCTAAAAATGGAAACGTTTCGCGTGATTTATGACGAAGACCCGAATACGATCACACATTCTCTTGAAACAAATCATTCACCATTAAGTGTAAAAGTGATCGATCAAATGTCTGTGACTGAAACGCTCCTTAAGATCGCGATCGTCTCTATTCCATTATCATGGGTCACCACATGTGGTCTTTGGTTGTCAAAGACAATCATTCGTGCTCCTGATGGTTCTTTTCTCGATTCTTCCGTCACATTTATGACCGTTTTTTCATTTTTGATCACCATACTTTTGGGGTGCACATTTCTCATTAAATCCGATGCCGCGTATCGTTTTGAGTTTCATCCCAAAGAACCATCCTCAGATAATGAGTAAATTAATACAATCGATGTGATTGTTTCCATGCGATTGATCATCTGATAACGTTAAATGGGACATCCTCTTCTGGTGATTAACACGCATCGAACTGGAACAGGTTAACAATGTTTTTTTAGTGCTTTTTATGTGTGAACAGCAATATTCAGATCACACTTTTTATGGTTCAATAATTTTGTGATTTTCTTAAATTTTGCCAAAAAATTTTGAAATTGACACACTCACGAAATGATCTCATTTCACACTAAACTTTTCATCACATGAAACTGTATATGTCTTCAAAATGATTAAATATAATTTTGTGTTAATTGTGTTCACAATTATATTAACGGATCATGTTTTGACCATCACTTCAGCACACAACAGAGGTGTTCTTTTCGGGAAAGTGATGATCGGAGCCGATGGACACAAATTCATTCCCGTCTTTTAGTGAGTCAATCATATCATTATTTATTTTCATATTTATTATGATCTTTTTTATAATTATAATTTTATTAATAAATAATTTAATTAATTTTATTGGTGAAAGTGTTTTATTTGTAAATTTTTTAAAGTCCAATCTCATGGTTTATTCACGACATTTATTCTGCAAAATTAATATCATCGCCAAAAGTTGCGATAAACGAAATGATGACCTCTGACATGACCCCAGATCAGGATGGAAATTTTGATAAAAGACCATCGACGACATCACGGGATGGGGCTAAAAGAGCCGATGCTTCGAATAAAATGACCGCGAAAGAATCAATTAATAAACCAAAATATAAGAAGTTAATGGAAGAGGCGAAACTTCAAATCGGTGTGAACGTAATTAAATAACTCATAATGATGATGTATCATTTTTTTTTATAAAATTTTAGCTCAAGAATCAGAGAAAAGCAAAGAAATTGCACTTAAAAAGTTAAAAGATGAGATATTATGGACAAACCCCGAATGGGAACACGGAAAGAATCCCCTTTTTACGACTGTTGAGGTGTTTGACATTCCCGGAATTGATAAATACATTGGACTGTCATCGAATAGATCCGTGTCTTTCCAATCACCTGAAGAATCAAAAGCCAAAAATTAATCATCAAACTTTTAATTGTAATTATATTAATATTTAATTTCAAAATGATTTGTAACATGAGAATCAATAAAAGATTGGGAATTAATTTACATTCATTTATACCATTTTTTGTTTCGGCACCGAAGTGTGTTAACTTTAACATGCAAATCACATGTTTTCATTTGTTCATAGTGAGATTCATAGTGAAGGTGTACACTTTACTAAAGCAAAGAAAAAAATTCAATAACGTTTTAATAAAACAAACATAACAATTGACATTTTTTAGTAAAGAAACTTTTCATGTAAAAATAAAGGGAAAAGCAATGAAATGCAATGAAATTTCGACCTCAGATCAGACCTCAGATCAGACCTCAGATCAGGTCCAAAGATGATGCATCGAAAAATAAAAGATCACAATTTATATGAAAATATAAGAATTATTTCGTTGACACATTTGTGTCGCTATTAATGAACGTGATATCACGTGATACATGTAAGCATCATGATAAACATGTGATTGTGTACTTTTCAATCATTTATAAATAATTGATTTATAATCATAAAAAGTACTCAAATGAGTTATTTCCGCAGCATCATCATGGGTCCTCCGGGGTCAGGAAAAGGAACAATATCATCACGAATGTGTCGTGACTTTAAATTATCATATTTGTCTGTCGGTGACCTTTTGAGGTCACAAATATCAGCAAAAACTGAGATCGGAATCAAAGCCAAAGAAGTGATTGAAAATGGTAAATTAGTTTCTGATGATATTGTCAATGAATTAGTGATAAATGAATTGAATAAAATGCGATCGTCACATTGGCTTTTGGACGGATTCCCCCGAACTTTGGTTCAGGCCAAACATTTGTCTAAAACTATCACATTGTCAGTTGCTATTAATTTAAACGTACCTTTTGATGAGATTATTGATCGTCTTAAATATCGATGGATTCATTTACCGTCGGGACGCGTATACCATTATAAGTTTAATCCTCCGAAAAATCATGGAAAAGATGACATCACCGGCGAAGATTTGATTCAAAGAGATGATGATAAAGAGGATGTTGTTCTTAAGCGATTGAATGAATACCGGAAACAGACTGAACCTTTAGTTGATTATTACAGGTAAACATTGAGAACTTTCCATGTGATCACATAACTTTTGTCTTTACAGAGAAAAGGGAATTCTCAAAGAGTTTTGCGGAAGAGAATCGAATGAAATTTATCCGCGGATTAAAACATTCCTTTCGGAGTTTAAATTGAAGTGAAAATTAATAAACATTAATTGTTTATTTAATCGTATTTTTAACACGATTTTAAGTAATTGTGTGACTCAATTGAATATTTTATTAAAATTAAAACTTAAAAAACTCAAAACAATTTTTAAACACTTAATAAGCTCTTTTTTTAAAAGATTATGACACAAAAAATGATACATAATCATATGTTTGTATTTAATGATTTTGTGATAATTATATTAATGATAATGCACCGCGAACATTACGATTGAAATTAATTGTCAATAAAAAGTATAAATATATGATTAAAAAATGTCACGATTAAAGTTTAATTTCACACGCGAATTCTTTCATTCCTTTAGTATTGGAAGCATTAGTGACGCGTGTTCCCGTGATTTTGATCACGTTCACGACCGTCGGTTCCGGAAACAAAACTTCGACATCACCGCGACGACTCTCTTCACGGTAATCACCGACCATTAACCATCCCTTTTTGTCCTTAAACGTCGTCAAAGGATTTGATGTCACTTCAATGGTGAAATTATATTCACGATCCTCTTCTTCGGGAATGTACAGATTGAGTTTCCGCATCCACACGGGTTGTTGCAGAACGGCAACAATGGGATCGTTGAGTGCACACACGTAAATTGTGCGTCCATTCCTCTTATGCCACGATTTGTACGTGAAGTCACATTCCAATGATGAGAGAAGAAATTCCGATGCCAAAAGATGGTCTTTGAGAAGAATGACTCCTGAAGGTTTGTCATACATGCACCACAACCATGATATCTTCTTCTGTGGTTTTGTGTCTTTTTTCGCCAAAGACCAATCGGGATAACAGAGCATATCACTGATTCTGATGTGTTTAATGACTTTGGGTTCAAAAGAAAGATCCAATTTATTGGACGTGTGATAATTTCTGAAATCAAAGAGCAAATCCCAATCGATACCATTGAGTGATGTTTCAACTTTAAAAGCGTATCGATTCTTTGATGATTGAGAGAAGTGAATCCCAATGACACTGATGAGATAATTGAGACCAAAATTCACTTCAATAACCGGTCCCTCATCACCAAATGAATCGATTTTACCTCGTGTGACACGCGCCGATAATCGTTCCGATGACTTATTTCTTAACGAAATTACATCGACGTTTGGAATACAAAACGCGCGTGATTTAATTTCGGCATCGAACACCATAACACGCGCTTTGGCTGCAGACACTTGTGATAAATCGTTGATCGTGAAGAGATGCTTTTTATCGGTGATGAATTTGCGGACATTTGTCCATAAATATTCAAATGGAAGCAGTTCCAAACGACACGATCCAAACACTTCTTTGGTTGTTTCATGTCCGGGATTTCCTTAACAATTAATTGTTAATTAATTTTAATAAAATTCAATGAAATACCATTGATCCATCGTTTGATCGCCTCAAACACAACGGATTCATTTGCGTTGAGATCGTCTCTCGAAAAGATGGACACAATCGTTTGTGCCGAAAGTTCATAAAATTCGTCGCGTAAAACAATTTCTGATGCATTTTCAGCAATGAATTTGACACACGCTTTCGCAAAATACGAATCTTCGGGACAATCGGACAGATACAGTTTCACGACATTGTCAACAGTGATGTCTTTGACTCTCATTGCCTCAAATTCCTTCATCGATGTCAACAGATCGTACATCTCAAAGCGTTCGCACTCTTCAATGATCTCCGATAACATTTGTGTGTCATATTCTTCGACATTCAATTGACCGGTGTAAAGATATCGGAGTATTTCTTTAAATGCCGTCACTTGAGTGTCATTCAATTCAATGATCGCTTTACCATTGAGAAGAGATCGCCATTTATTGTTTACCGAAAGAATCAATTTATGACCTGAAACAATGAATAACACGTTATGTGATGATGCAACAATGGTGTTCAGACCTGGAACTGTGTGTGATCCGATCATAAATGTGACATCAGACGAATCACGGTTTAAGTAAAACGATTCAATGTGAAGAATTCTCTTTCCACGATCATCGATGATGCATTTGTTATCATTGAATGATTCATTATGATCATTGTGATTATCAATTCGCGCTCTTTTCGCCAAATATGACATTTTTTACAAATTTATTTAATATTTGTTTATGATCGCTTTTGTCATTTGTTTGGGCCTTTAATATAAGACATAATATAACACATAATATAACACATGAAATATTTAAAGGGCATTGAACAAATCATAGTTTTGGATATCATTTTAAATCATATTAAACAATTTTACAAATAATTAAATCACAAAATTTTATAACTTTATTATAATCGTCACAAACAATGTTTTGTTTATGAAAAAGTATTTATTAATGCACAATATTTATTAAAAGGACGTTACAGTACAACACTGTTACAATACAACACTTACAATACAACACTGTTGCATCACCATTGAGTATTTTCACGCATTTACGGTGATATGATACACATGCGTGTATATGAATCATACACTTAAAAAGCTGAAGTGAGCGTGCGTGAAGATTAGTACAGCGATGCACGTACAGAGAGTTGTAATATGAACATGTATATGCACATGGGCATGCGTGACACAACGAACTAATCTTAACACACAATTATCTCAATTGGTTTGTTAACTGTATAACATGAGTTGTGTCATATTCTATACCTGCGCAAAATTGTATGGATGGTACTACGGAGTGCGGCTCAAGTAATTTCAATCAAAATTATCACTGACGGTGTCGGTGAATAAAACTTTTTGCCGATGCCGTGAAATGCCGTGAAATGCCACAAATATTGTTTTTTACAAATTTTGAAATATCAATTGAAAATAACAATACAGTGACAAATTAATCTAAAGTTTGTATTACGAACTTTGTAATTACAATTAAAACCGGAGATGTGTTCATATATTCACATGTGACATGTATCAAAGTGAACATCAGTAAACAAATGCGAAAGTCAAAGTGAAAGTGATTGAAAAAATATTTTCCCGCCTTAAGTTCCGCACTCCGTGGCTGACCTTTAGGTCATAAATGTACAATGGCCTTAACTAATTGTATGCCAAATATTATTAAATTTGGTTAAGTATTTAAAAAATTATCGCTTAAAGTGTTGTTCTTGCCCGTGCCTCCTCAATTGTGGGTCAAAACGGATTAGGTCAAAATGAACCAAATTATTTGTGCGCAGACGCATTTTATCACGATCGTGTCACGTTTAAAATTGATCTCAATTAAAGCAATTAAAATGTTCAATAAAATATAAATAATAAAATTAAATCAATAAAATGATTTACGAATAAATTACAAATTTGATCATCTTTGACCCCCGAATTCCCTTTAAATTACAGGGTGTGCACTCCCGAATAATCAGTGCACTGATATATTCTCAATGAAAGCATTGACTCTGTTAATATAATTTATGAATATATACAGTGTATCGCACATGTTCAGTGATCGCTAATTTATGTTTATTTTGGAGTATGAAATGTTTTAATAGAAATAAGTAACATGAGAAAATTCTAAAGCTGAAGCTACAGGGTGTATATTAAATACCTGATGGATTTATTTTTGATATCATTTAATAAGTTTTAAAGATTTTTACATGAAATTTATTATTCAAATAAAGGAATAGCAAGAAATTATGTGAGGATATGCTCGATATGTTAATACATAAATACACGGGGGAAATTGTCACAGTTAATATGTACATAAATATACGGGGGAAATTATCACAGTTTTAAAAATTAGCCAATACTTATTAATCATGAAGTTAAACCCAATGTATTATATATTGTTTTAAAGCTTATTAATAGGCCTATTACACTATCACTATGAAAAAATTATCATACGAATGCCATTGATAACAACACAAAAATTGTTTTTAAAAGTTTTTCTATAGAAAGTATTGGCCAATTTTTAAAACTAATAATTTCCCCGTATATTTATGCATTAACATATCGAGCATATCCTCACATAATTTCCTGCTATTCCTTTATTTGAATAATAAATTTCATGTAAAAATCTTTAAAACTTATTAAATGATATCAAAAATAAATCCATCAGGTATTTAATTTACACCCTGTATTTTTCGTCTGCTCTGGGGTCCAATCGCTCCAATCGTTCCAATCAATAGACACTAACAAAACACACATTAACAAAAATATAAATGTTAATTGTTTATTGAATTTCAAGGACAGTATAAATAACATAAATAACACAATTCAGGATCTAAATCATGGGGATCATGAATGACACAACATACTGTAAGAGGGGAAAATAAACTTTTCCCTTCCGTTGTATAACTTGTTTCAACTAACAAGTGTAAGTGTTTTAGTATGTCACGGCATTACTATAGTATGAAGGTAAATTGCGTTATATTAATGCAGTTTTCTCAGTTTATTCTCAGTTTATAGTTTTGTCTCTTTCAACGTTTTGCAATATTTAAGAAAAATTTGTACGTTCTCATTAAATAATATTGATTTATTATAAATAAAGCGTCACATATCAACACAGTTTCCGTGAATTCCAAAGTTTGTATTATATCAATCTATATATATCTATATCTATATATGTGAGTCTAAAGATAGTTTATGTCATTTCAGATCGTCTTTTGGGAAATATAAAGTTTTGGGCGTGTTTCAGTTCAGTTCCATCATTTTGATTTTATTTTTTTAAAAATTATTTTAAAGGTAAATTTTTTACTTATTTCATTGACAATTTTTATTCTTTTGTTATAAAATCGATTCAATTTTCATGTTAATAATTTATTCGTTTTTGACAATGAATTGTACTATATTAATATGCAATGTATTGTATTGTATTGTATTTAATACGAACAAAATATATATTCTCATATTATAATGATTTGTGTTTTACACAGAAAATTCATATTTTATGTTATTATTGAAAGTGTGTCATGAGTAAAATATTTGACACTAAAACCAGAACCGGTTTCACTCGAATAATTCAATGATGAAAATCCCCGAAATGATTATTATCTATGATTAGGATAATGTTAATTTATTACATACGAACGCATCTCTTTTGATAATTATTACGGTGAAGTGATGAAATGCAATTTTGAGTCACGGTGATGATGAAAAACCATTGCCATTGCCATGTATTGTGTGATATCATCACTTAATTATTGCAATTAATTAATTTATTCAATAATATTGTATAATCATTTATTTCAAAAGAAATGTGAAATAATATGTCATTTATTAAGTTGAAATTATTTAATTAAATAATATTTATTAATATTGAATTATTAGATACAAATAAACAACAATGCCATTCACGTGTACAGACATTTGTAAGATAATTTTGGCGGTGATTCTGCCACCATTGGGGGTTTTGGCCGAAAAGGGCTGTGGTGTCGATCTGCTCATTAACATCGCGTTAACAATTTTGGGATTTATTCCCGGAATTATTCACGCGTTATACATCATTTTTAAATATTAAATATTTACTTTTCTTTTTTACTAATTCTGTATTCGTTAACTTTCGTTTCTTTAAACAAATTGATTGTTAATTATTGTATTATTATTATTATTTTACTTTAATCTGTTTTTTGGTCATTAATTTTACATTTTTGTTTCAAAAATTATTTTTCTTTAATCGTTTCACAATTTAATACAAATTATGTCCATATAAATGTTTTGGATCTCTCTTTTCATTTAAATAAAAAGTTATTATAATATGAAGTATTTTATTTCACCGCAAATATCAATTTTTATTGAAGTTTTTTAAAATTGTCGCTCAACACTCAAATCATAATGATCTGTCATTTGATGGTTAAAAACAAATTACATTTTAGTAATGAGAATAACACACGAATTTACGAAATATGTTTACGAAACAAAATCAGTGAAAACACGAATTGATTTTTTTAGTAACGAACATGAGATTAACGCGTAATTATTACGTTTTTCTTTCCCCCCCCCCCCCCAGTTCTGTTGCAAATATTATAATTTCCAGTTTCGTTTCGTTCCGTTCCGTTCAAAAATAAAAATTTCAGTTTCATTTTGGTTCCGGTAATAATTAAATACATCGCGACACAATTTGAATGTTCACACTTTAGTGTCAGTGTGAGGACATTGAAAGTAAAAAGATATTGATATTTATCGTTTATACGCAGTAAATTACTATTAATATTGGTATAAACGGGAAAAAACATTTTTTAAATAAATTTTTTATTTATTATTGTTTGACACTTGTTTGTCTGCGTTTTGATTCGCTTTGCTTCCGCTTCGCTTCCGTTCCGCTTTTGTAAAGATTAAAAAATTGCGGTTCAGTTCAGTTCCATGCAAATATTATTTGTTTAAAAATTTCGTTTTTTGAGACAAAATTATCAATCTCATTTCTTATTTAAAATATACAATGTTAAGCATCGTTAATTATATTATAGTATACTGAATGAGAACGTTCATATTAACCATTTCTTAAGATCAGATGTTCATGATCATTGATCATTATTCAGTTACAATTTCACACGAAAGTAATAAATGGTTTTTATATATAATTATATGAATATGTATTCGTTGAAAGAAGTATGCGAGGATAAGAACAATATGCTTAAATCTAATAATTAATACCACTAATTTGTAGTAATTATTTACCGTCTCTCATCATCTATATACGGAAATATACGGAAACGTACGGCCGCAGTGCCCTAGTGACGAGTCTGGCTAAAGCTTTGATAGCTTATTTCTGGGTTAAGTGGTGTGGCTTGTGAACGGGTGGGCGGAGCTCGATGGAAGGGGCATGGTTGGACTCCACTCGGCCCACTGATCATATTGACACCCAACTCATAGTCCAGCTCCTAGGGACTTAGGCCCAACTTTGTCCCCCTTGGTCCTAGGGCCACAAATATGGTATCGATGTTCTTCGCTGATCTCGCTGAGTCCAACGATATACAGATTGAATGGGTGTGTTCACGGAAAGTTCCCGAGCAGGGAATTCTACATTCTATCCCATTTCCAGGTTTCTCCAAAAATTACGTGAAGGAACGTTCATCAATGACATCCGTTTAGAATCTCATGACGTAATTCATGATCATTTTTCCATTTTGTGTTTATAGATGGCTCTGATATTGAATAAGCCTTTTATAATGGGCAACTTTTTAACCCATCGAAACGCCCCCGACGCTGTGAGACGTACTACTGAGATACTTTGTGAAAAATATCTCCACGCACAGTGTCTATATATACTGTTAAGTTTGAAGAGGGGTAAACAGGTTAATAGACAGGTTAATAGACAGGTTAAATTCATTTTTCAATTTCATTTTTCGTTCCATAGACCCATCAGTAAAATTTTTCGGAAAAATTTCATAACTCCGGCTCTGGTCACTTTTGAAATTTTTTCCGTATATAGATGATGAGAGACGGGGAATACTACAAATTAGTGGTATTAATTATTAGATTTAAGCATATTGTTCTTATCCTCGCATACTTCTTTTACTCACTTTTGTAATAAATCGCAATAATGAAGTTTCTTTTGAACAAAGATCGAAATAATTAAATAAATCAAACATTTAATATGAGCCCATTTTTATTATGAAATAATATTTGTAATTAAAATGGTGATTTTTTTTAATGGGATTGGGATTGTGTGCAATTGATAAATGTTTTTAATTAACACCATCAAATTAATAATAATAATAATAATAATAACTAATTATATATAATATATTTACAAATTAAAAACATGGGACAGAGCTCATTTTTAGGCATAATTAATAATATAATTTTTGATATAATAATAATCGTGTCATATTCATCAATAAAATATACACACTCTTTAATTAATTTATTAATTAATGTCTCTCTCTAACATCATATAACTCTGTTTCTATTTTTGCATTTTTAAAATAACAAATATTAAGTCAATGCTCTTAAATTTCAAACTCTTATACAATACATCAATCAATTAATAACCATTATTTTTTAGTTGTAATTTGTAAATAAAATTAAATGATTTTTCAATAAATTGCGACACTAATGAAATGGCCCATATATTGATAAACTACAATTGAACAGTCAGCATTTGAATGAACTTCGATGCAATGCAATGCAATGGGCAATTTTTACAAAAATATCCACAATTATATCCATAATTATAATTAAAACATATCTCTTTTTAAATTTTTCACTCTTTTGTCTTAATCTTTACGTAATTAGATATTTGTCAAATAAATTTAGTTTTCGTTATACTTTTTTTTAATGACATTATACAGCACATTTTTCATTATATATATATTTTAAAATTTAATATTGAATAAAATTGAGATTTTACTCATTGGGCGGCACTATTAAGAGAGTAATTAATTATATAATTTCGGAAATCATATTGAATAATTTTCAAAGTAAAAAACCATTGTTGTTTAAGGCCCATTATTATGAGAAATGCTTTAAAAGGGCAGTGAAAAATTAGTTGAAAAATAAGCGAAAAAAGGCACAAATCTTTTACATAAAACTGATTAATTAAAAGAGGTCATGTGCTGTATAATTAAGGTTCAGGTACAAATGTTCAGATAATTCATTCGAAAAAAATTAATAACAATCATTAGTGATAAAAGTACAAAACGAAAACATTATGCTTCAATTAAAAATATTAACGAATTATGTGTTAATAAAAGCACAGTTCAGTTGTAATGTGAATTTTTTTCTAAAATATGACAAAATTGTTATATTTATATTTATATATATATTTATATACTTTGTACTCTCTCATTTCTCATCAATAAACTTAATAATTAATAATAATAATAATATGATTACAAATAATAGTTATAATAATAATTGATTAAAAAGTGCCAATTATGTTGTCCCAAAAGGTCATTTACTTGATGATGGCAAAGCAAAGGTCAGGTTCAAAAGAGTGACAAAACACAAAAAACATTACACAATTATTTGATAATTTTCTAATATACAATATGTGTAAACAAAAAATACTAAATTCATATGAATATTTTCGACATTTTAAACGCATTAACTCCAATCACAGGCAATTCTTTTATATCTTTCTTTAAAAGTAAAAGAATGTTCAAAACGTCGAAATCTCTGATAATAAATTGAAAAATTAATAATAAATCGTGTGCGAAGAGTGAGGAAATAAATTTCGATTTTCAATATGAGCAAACGTTACGTTACGTTATAAAAAACAATTAAAATAATCATTAATAATTAAGCGTAAAGATAAAAATAATTTAAACCGCGGCATTAAAGAGCATCAATTAAATAGAATACGTATTAATTAACAATGACATAACCATCTTTTAAAGGAATAAAGAATCATCAAAACCATCATCATGATTATCATCATTAATCATTAATTTTACGAATCACCGCCATTTTCACACATTAACTTAATAATTCACTCAAATATATGGCGGAATCATTAATGGCGGATGATGGCAGAGGATGACAGAGGCAGTGATGATTCACGATAATTGGATCATCGATAATCGATTCTTTCGAAAATTCCTGAGTTAAAGAACAGTTTTGTTGTAAATATTTTTACTTTTCGGAGACAAGAAAATAGTGTTGAAAGTGATCACCATCATCACATCATAAAGTACTTCACATATTAATAGTCTTTCAATTAACATGATCATGCGGACACAATCACTCTCTTTGTTAAATGTCACATCAAAAATAAGTGTTTTACTGAATCGTCTGTTGTGTTGTGACGCACTAATCATTAGTGTCCGTCCATTAATGTTTATATCACAAAAGTATCAATAAACTCAACAAAATAAGCGGATCAAAGTTCTGACGTCATCTGATTAAATGTCACTTTTTGATCGGTGTTACGACGGTTCTGATAATAATTGTTGCAAAAGACTCTTCTTCTGATCATTCGGTTTTGAATCGTCCTGAAATTTAAGAGAAAGGAATTTATATTCATTGTCATTAATGAGACAAAATATTACCATTGAATTGCTTCTTTGAGACAATGTCCCGATGTTGATGTGTCCGGCGGGAGAATTCATATTGACAGATGTGTTCACTTCAGTGACATTCATATTGAGCAAATTCACAGAGAAATCATTGTCCACTGAAGAACCACCGTCAGACATTTCCATCGACAGACCCAAAATGTCGAGATCATGTTGCGTCAGTGTCGAAGAGGACATCGAAGAGGACATCGAAGAGGACATTTGCTGTGGTTGAGGATGAGATTGTGGTATTTGTTGTGTTTGATGCTGATGTTGTTGTGTCCGTGCACCGACCATTGCTCTCAATTCGTTCCGCACGTATTCTGAAGCGGTCGAAGTCGTGGCAATTCCTGAATTGTTTCGCGCGCGATCATTATTCACTGATTGTTGATTGTTATTGACAGATTGGTACGGCTGTTCAAAGGTGAAGTGATCTCCTGATGGAGTGTACTGATATCCCGATACATTTGTTGGTTGATTCACCATTACAGAGGTATCCCCTGAAAATCGCATTTGATTAACACGCGAAGGCATTGATGTGACTTGAACCATCCTTTGCTGAGGTCGTTGTTGTGGTGTCTGAACATACTGTTGACCACTGTATTGATCAGTGAATGACGCTGTTCTCAACTGTTGTGGTCTCTGTTGATTCTGAGGTGATGGTCTCATCGGTCTCTGTTGAAATGGTCTTTGTCCATTGGGATATGGCGGTGTACACGAAAGTTGCGCATTAAGCATTGGGTTTGTCTGTTGAATCGAAACATTGTTTACGACCTGTTGAGTGACAGTGACACGCTGTTGTTGCGTCGGTTGTGGCACTTGTTGTTGCGGCCAATTCGTTTGTGGTGACATTTGCATCTGCATCAATGGTGAATGAGGACCCGTCTGTTGCCCTGATGCAGGTGAAGCCACGAAATTTGGTGACATTCGATGCTGATTATTTGTGGGATATGATGGAGCGGCGGTCGCATTGGAGCTCGGACTAGAATATGACTGTGCTGTGGGGACAGTGGACACGGGTGAATACGGTTGTCGAGGTCCGGGTGAGAGTTGTTGAGGAGCGGGGGACTGAGGTAGAGACAGAGGCAACGGTGACGACACATTCGGGTTCAATTGTAACGTCGCATATCGTGGAGACAATTGCGACGCTTCGGGTGTCGGTGGACCCGCGTTTGGGCCGACACGGGGCTTCACTGTGAGTGCGACATTCGGTGGCGCCGTATTGTTAAGCAATTCATTCATATTCTCAGGAAACGCACCAAATGATGCTGTTGACGGATCCTGTTGAGTTTGAGGAACCAATTGCTGCTGTTGTTGTTGCGCCAAAAGCCTTTTTTGTTGTTCCTGAAGAAGGATCTGTTTACGCCTCTCCTGAAGCATTAAACTCTTGCGCATCGTCTGATTCATTACAGCGTTTGGAATGACCGGAGGAGAATTAGATCCTGATGTGGGCACTCGTATTTGAGACGTGACCTGTGCCAATGTGGGATTTTGAGGGAGATATTGTCTCTGAGAAAGTGCCATTCTTTGAGGTCTCTGTTGGAGTTGGAACTGTTGAGGCTGTGATGGCATTTGCTGTTGTCCCGTAATTTGTGCCTGATTTGTAACTCCCGATGCTGCAATCTGTTGACCGTATGTTGTTACAGTGTATGCGGGCGGAGGTATGTTCTGAAAATTTGGTGATGGTGATACCGTGACAGGAGATGCTGCAAATGGTGATGTCACCTGAATATGGGTCAATATGTTAAAATGTGAAATGATCAATGCATACAATACCTGAACATTTGGTGATGGCGGTGTCGTCACCTCAAAACTCATGAGCTGCTTTTGGATCGCAGAAATGGCCATTCGCGCATTCATATCCATCGGTGCCGATGGTGTCGTCGGAGTCGCGACATTTGGTGCCGACGGTTCAATCACTTCTTCCAATATCTTAAGAAGCATTGTGTCGTCATTTGACGGTGCCAAAGAAACATTGTGATTAACCGATTGTTGTCGTGACGGTGCTGATTGCGGAACAGGATCAAGATTCATCTCCTGTTGCATGTTAATGAAATCGTCCAATAATGAAGACAGTATAGGATCAGACGCTGTTTGATCCTCGTTCATAATTACAATGGATGTTTGTCCCGAAGGATGTGATTGTTGCTGATAAAACGGTGCAACAATTTGCACATTCGGTACATTCGGTGTCGTGGGAGTGGTCACTTGAGGTTTATGCTGCATCTGTTGTATTTGATGCTGAAGAATCTGTTGTCCCTGAATAAGTGTCCGATTGCCATTTCCGTCTGTTAAAATGCGATTCAAGAACGGTGCCTGTGGTTGAATGTGCTGCTGATGCACGTGCTGCTGTTGCAATGCTTCTGAATGCGTAATCTGAAGTCGTGGCTGTTGAGGAATCATTTGCGATCGCATTTGCAACGGTTGCATTTGTGCCGATTGAGCACCCGAAGAAAGTAATGCTCCCCCGGGACCAATCGGAACCATCATTGTCTGCTGTTGTCCCGCAGCAACTGACGTGACGATTGCCACTCTTTGGCCTGACGTTGTCACATGACCTGATTGTTGTACGGTCATCATTTCCGCAACGGAATGGACGGGCGTTGGGATTAGTTTTTTCTCCAAATTTCGGGGAAGTTTTTCCTGTGGAGTTTGAGACATGATGGACGTGGGAATGGTGATTGCTTCGGGAACAGACGTCGGAGTACGCGCCAACATTGAGGCCAACATCGGGTTCTGACCCGCCAATTGTGCCGGAGGATGACCCAAAATTATTGGGACATTCGCATGTCTTTTTATTTCTGTCGCTTCATAATGAACCGATTCATCAATTGATTTCCTCTTTGGAGCAGATGAAGAAGCGGGTTGAGGTGCACTCATCACTTCAGCAATGGATGTGGGAAGAGATGATGATGATGCTGAAGTCGACGGTGTATCGATATGACGACTCAAAAAGTTTACTAAACAAAAGTGAAACAAATATTAAACAAAAGTGAAACAAATATGAAAAAAAAAATTTGTTAATGAGAGTCTAAAGGTTTGAGGGTATTGTTGCAATATGAATGCTGAACAAACACCACGTATAAAGACAATTGAAACACAAACATACCATCTCTGTGTGCATCGGTGTTATTCTCTTTGAGTAATTGCTCCAAAAGGTCCTGATTCTTTCGTTCATTCCTTTTCCCAATATCATCGTCATTCAACAGCATTCTCAACATATTATTATTATTCATTCCCTTTTTATTGTCCGTCATAATCGAAAGACCGTTATTTGTGCCGTTTCCTGAGAGTCCATCAAAGGACGATGGTGTCGCGGGAGGATTCACAGATGATGGAGGTGCTGACGGTGTCCCCGCAATTGAAGACATTTCCCCATCATCATCCTGATCATTAAGCAGTTCGCGAAGAATATTATCATTCGTGCTCAAAGGTTCCTTTTTAATATTAACGATCAACGGTGAAGAGTCCGCCTCTTCTGCAGATCCAATGCCAACACCGTGAGTGAGTAAATTTCTCAGCTTTTGATTGCCGGACATTGATCCCCCTGAAGATGGAGAATATTCCTCTTGTTTTTCATGAGGTGATGTAAATGATGATGTTCCACCGTAAGGAGCGGGTGAAGATGTTGATGACGGTGACCGCACGAGATTAGGAACTGCTGAAGTTGGCGCAGAACCCGGTGATTGTGCACGGCATGGGGATGTTGAGGATCGTCCCGACATATTGCCACTTCCGGTGACCATTGCCGGAGGAGTGGTCACAGGAGTGTATACGGGAGACGTGTTCATGGTCATAGTAACAGTTGATGCCGCTGTTGTAATTGCGACATCATTAGAATTATCATAATTATCCCATGAAACTGAAGATGATGGAAACATCTCTGAAAGTCCGAGACAATCGTTAAGTGAGAAGTCTGTGACTTGTCCGGGGGAAAGCGCGGAGAATGTTGAGAATGGTGTCGTCGACATCATCCCCGTTTGGGTATTCGCGTAAATGACCGGACCTGTTGACGCCGATGAACTTTGACCGCCCTGAGATGAACTCAACGGTGTCTGTCGACCTGTGACAAGACCCGAATTGAGTTGACTCGAGGATGATGATGCCCCTCCAATTGCACCCGCAAAAGTGGGGTTTCCTGTCCATGTGCTCGTGGCAATTGGTGACGGTGTACCCCCACGTGACGATGACGCTTCAGAAGATCCTGAAGTTTCAGAATCTCTGATAATGGAGTGCGTCGCCATAATGAAGTCCGTTGTTTCACCCGACACTTGAGCACCCGAAAACAGTTTGGATTTCGTTTGGACGTGAACATACTTATCATTCGCAACCTGTAAACGGTAAATTCCCGAAGTAATGTTTGAACCTGTTGAGAGTGCTTCCTTCAGATGCTGATTCACTCGTTGGAGGTCATTGGGATGACACTGCTCAAGTATCATGCGTCCGACCAAATCTTTGTTGAGAAACTGCGAATATGTCGATGACACTCCCGAAGTGTCAATCGCGAGGATTTTCCCCGTGAGATCCAAACGCGTCGTGAATTGTTCGACACCGACAGATGATGAGGATTTTTCTGACGCGGGAATTCGTCGCGCGACACACACAAGTGAATTCTCTTCGGCTGTTGATATCGCCACAGATGTCGATGTCCCTGAAGTGGATCCCGGGGAAGTGGTGCCGCGTTTGCCGCTGTCCAAATTTGGAACGAGAACTGCAGATATTTGCATATTCTCATATTGTGAAGATGATGATGATGTCGATTTCGGATCTGAACTTTTGCCCGAACTCGTCGCGGATTTCATGAGCGAACGGAATTCGGCATCAGAGTCATCACAATCGCTTGAATTGTCTTCATCTTCAGCACGTGCTTTGACCAGAAAACGGGTATTAAATGATCGCGATTTGGAATGAGATGCTGTTGCTGATGAAGTTGACGCTGATGTTGAGTCTGACCAATTCCCGAAACCGTTTCCGATTGCGGACATCGGCAAAAGGTTTGAACTGAACCGCGGATGATCACCGTTGTGTATTATGTTGTAAATTGATTTTCCGACCAAATCACGTTGAGCATAACGAAGAAATGATGTGACATTTTCAGATACGAACTCAATGATACCGTCGGTGTTTACAATGAACAAAAAACCATCCAAAGCCTCGAGAAGTAAAGGACCTAAAACATCATTCGCCAAAATGGTGGGACGTGAGGAGGACACTTCCGATGCCTGAAGATCATCCGATGATTCACAATCTGCGAAAAAGTAATAATTCGTGAATGTGTTATGCTGTAATTGGTGATGACCTTTACCCTGTTGTTTAATGATTCTGATCTGTTTGACAGTCTCTTGGAGTATGGCACATTTGTCAGGTTTAACAGATAAAGAACTCATGTCACAGAGAGACGCAGAGATGAGTTCAGCCAATTCTTCGATGTAAATATTTTCCTGTTCACGGCGGCGCTTCTCATTCAGGCACTTATTCCTAAACAAATGAACACAATACACAGACATTAATAATAATATTGAAACACGGAACAACATACAATTGAGTGTGTGGTTTCGAATCCGATTTCCGACGCTTCTTTCCGATCTCATTTGGAACAACATTCATCTTTAATTACCAAATTACGACCGAAATAATTACGAATTAAATTAAATGATAACGATTTCATCAATTGTTTGATAAACCTAAAAAAAGGTTAAAGGTCAACGTTAATGGGTCACAAAATGCAATTCCAATAAATTAGTATTTCACTGATATTGCGCTCATTGCAGTGATATGCGAATGATATGCATTTATATGCACATCAATATATTAAAATAAAAAAAAAATTTATTTAATAAATAAAACACAAATCATGTGAAAACATTTTAATGCAAAATTAATGTTTAAAAAATGCCGAAATCTTTCTTATGATGTTTCATTTTTAATAATTACATGTTTATGGCTCTTCCCCAATAAATGCCGCAATCAATTAATTAATTTCATAATTAAATATAAAGTTTATTTGAGTCATTAAAATGTGAAAATATGTCTTAAAATGGATGCCGAAATGTGTGTTAAAAGCACAGATTATTGATCACTTTTTCCTGTTTTTTTTATTTCAATATTTTTATATAAAATTTTATTTTTGCATCAAATAAATGCAATTATTTGCACATTTATTTGCACATTTAAAAATAATCAATTGTTAAATGAACTCACAAATTAAGAATATAATTTAAAATGATAATATTTACATTTCTCAACACTGAGATTACGATCAAATGATAACCTCATAATTTATAGACACATATAAATATATAAATAAATGAAATGATCACTTACAATTGATTTTGTGATTTTATATCCGATTTTCTGCACTCTTTTGCACTTTCATTTAACACAACATTCATCTTTAATAAACCGAATGAAATTGATCATGAACAATCGTATATCCAAAAATATTTAAATAAAATGATAATGATGGTCGATGAAGATAATGACGGAACGATTCAATTGTCTTATGAAGTGTCACATGAAAGTGTTTATAAATGAAATGAGCGATTAATTAATGATTTAATAATAATCAATTAAAGAGCACATCCGAAGGTGTAATGTGTAATGTGTCACTCGAAAGTCTCTTTTAAAATGGTTCCTCTCAATGTACAGAGCTGTGAATGGCAATTGTGCGATCACTTTTTTCAGGACTTAAAATGCATAATGCCATTGATGACGTTCAAAGTCAATTGTTTGGGTCTTACATCAGTGTCAATTAAATAATAATATTGTTGAAAAAGTGCACTTTTCATTAAAACAATAATAAAATTTATTATAAAAAAATTTTATTATAAATTTATATGAATAAAAGTTTATTTATATTTAAATGAATCGTTATGTTTTTAATTTTATTGAATAAATAAAATGTTACAATTAACGACGTTATATATGGTGTAAATTGTGTATGTTCGTTCGTTGTCGTTCGTTTGTTACTTTGCTCCATTCGCGCCATCTGTTGTAAGTATGAATTTTGTGAAAAAATTCAGCACAAACAACAGATGAGAAATTGATTTGAAATGAAATAAAATGCTTAAATGTTGATTTTGAATGTTAAAATATTTGCAATAAAATTAAAAGCACATTTTAAAGCACAATTGACATTCGGTGTAATGCTGTTGCTATGGGCATATACTTCATATTTGGCGTGTTCATAGTAATCACCTTGAAAAGGGCCGGTGACCCAAATACAAGTGTATAACTGCATAACCTTCAGCTTCAGCTTGAGCTTTCTTTCACTATATATATACAATATATACAATATATACAGTATATGTGTACAAAATATACAGTATACACATACTGTTAATATGTTCAATACCATCGCAATGCACACACATCTTTAAAAAGGCATCGTTCGTTACCATTGTTACCATTTCTATATGCGGCATCAATTGTTTCACGAATATTTACATTTAATTATATATAAAATAAGTTTTAATGGTTAAATACCGGACGATGAACCAATGCATGAACCAATACATTTGTTATCATACACATGAACATAAAATGTGAAACTTTTATACACACTTTTATATACATTATAATTAAATATGCGATAAAGTTTAACAGTTCAAAATGTGTTCCCAAATATTATATTAATAAAAGTATTCGCTCAAAACATTTCAAATTAAAAGATAATTTCTAAATATTTAAATATTTAAAATATATGAGAATAAACTTAAAAAGAGCCCAAAAAATTGAAAACATTCCCAAAAACCGAAAAAATTAAAAACAAAAATAAAAGTAAATACTTAAAGACTTTGAATTAAAAACATTTTTGAGACAAAATAAAGCGCTAAAAATGGTCCATTACAACAATGCATTACTTCGCTTTTGGTGATGTCTTTGTACGATGCAACAATCCCTTTTTCGTGTTTTGATCGACTTCAGGCAATTCATTGACATCCTCTTTGTCTTTTTTCGGTTTCCGTTTAGCACCTGATGCCTTCTTCTTTAATGCCGCCGCTTCTGCGGCCTTTTCCCGCATTCGTCGCAAATGGAAATTGATAAAGTTCCACATCATCCATGCCTGAAGCAGACACAACGCGACCAAACAATTGATTCTGTCGTCACATACAACAATTAGCACATGATACAATACAATATGATAATAATTACCGAATCAATTGTGTATTGAAATTGCCGTCAGTGACAGACAATTGTGTCGTTTGATGAATCGAAAGTCCGTACCAAAATGTGAGCACTGATAATGTGATTGATCCCAATCGTACCAAAACAAACACCGCATTCCACAGTGTGAAACTGAACACAAAAATACGTTAAACATGAACAATATTAAGTGTGTTCACACCTGTAATTAACGATCTGAAACTTTTCAGCAAAATACAAGAGTCGTGAAAAATGGAACAGTGCTTCAGCAGTGTAATGCAACACTGAAAGGCAAATGGCGATGCGCGTGAAACTAAATAACAAAAACATAATTAATTAATTAATTAATTAATTATAATTAATTACTTTAAAACATAAGCGGACGTGAAAAACACTAAATAGAGAGCGGCATAAGTCACACGTGACCCCATCTCTTCTCTCTTCACTTTTTGGAAATACAATTCGGGAAAAGCGTGAATCCAATAACTGATTTGGATGATGAAATAAAACTTAAAGATGTATGTCATCTCTGTGTGTGGATAATCGGTCCACAATTTGGAGATGGAAAAGAGATATCCCTCACGACGTATGATGTCCGACGCCCAAACCAATGATATGATGAAGAATATCAATAACTGTCCGCTTTCGTTGAACTTTGAGTGTTTGATCTTTGATAAGTGCAGTTTGCGATTCACTTTCTGCAATGAATGAACACGTCACTTAACATATGTTCAAATTATACAATTCATTTATACGTACATCCAAAAGATATTCCTGAAGTACCGCGTGCATAACAATGGAAATTAAGAAGTAAAAGAATACAATACACAAATCTTTGAGACCATATGTGTACAGAACCATTTCGGATGTGAACACTGCGAAAGGGACAAAACAATTATAAACACAAACATCATGAGCGTGAGTCATGGCGCGTGACACTGACCATCGGTTACATTGTGTTGCATCGCCACAAAGAGTGATGCCATCGGTGCCGTCGCCTGAAACAACAGACACAACACGAAGATCATTGCGATGCACGAGACTATGTCCGCATGATTCGCGATCATGAATTCGTGAGACAATATTGGAGGTGATTTTGTGGATCCCGAACGACGTTTTATGCCCATTTTTAACTTAAAATTAATTTAAAACAAAATATAATTTTAAAATGTTCGGCGAATCAAATGTTTAAAACAATTTTGTGACGTGTAACGTGTGATCAGAAAGAGTGGAAACGGTATTGTTGAATACAGTGATAACGAATTATAATGTCACATTTTGTTAATCACATATTTTTTATTAACATTTTTAAAATCACACAAAAAGTAAAATTTAAAATTTAATAATAAAAAATACATAATTGCTTTAGTATTTTAATTTAATTTTATATTTATTTAAACCGATTTTAATAAAAATAATTTAAAACATATAATTAAATTTGCCTGTACCTAATAACACATGCAGATCACAATGTTAACGCCATCTATTTATGTGCAAATAAATTACAAAACAATATAAATAAATATATTTAAAATATGGTTTTTTATTAAATTGATATAAATATTAAATCGAATTAAAATGAATTAATTAAATTTAATAACAAAGAGTTCTTAAAATAATTTAATTGGAATTTTGTGTGTTTTGATTTGTTTTTGATTTATATTTTGATTGGACGTAATTGACGTACGATGACGACATAAATGTAAATATTGTGTTGCAATTTGTAAGAAACGTCTTTAAAAATTTGAAGTTAAAATGATCGCAAAAATTTGTCATTTTTGTTATTAATAAAATGGATAATAATGAAGACACACAAAAAGAAGACGATGATTATATGTCTGATGTTTTTGTTGATCAACAAAAATGGTAAAATTTATTAAATAAATAATTATTATTTATTAATGATTTATTAATAACCATTTTTTAGTGACATTCGTCCGTCGTTAATGTTCAATCATCGATTAAAGCGAAATCATGAGTCATTTAAGAAAAAAGTCAATTGTCAATCAAAGAAAAGAGCACAATTGGAGAGGGAACAATTGGAAGAGGGAATTAAAAAGAACATCGATGAGACGAATAAAGGATTTAAATTATTAACAAAAATGGGATTTAAACCCAAAGATACAGATGCAGAAATGACAAAACTTTTTAATATTAACGTTAAATTAGATCGTAATGGATTGGGATATAATGGTTCATCGATTAAAGCAAAACCTAAAATAGAGACCATTTCGAGTGAAGAATTCAGAAATCAAATGAAAAACAAAAGTGATCATTTAATGGTAAAATACGATTTAATAAAAAGTCAAAACGCATGTGAAAAGTTTGACACTGATGCGGGAATTAAATCACCGATTGAACAATGGTATTGGCCAAAGATTAATCCTGAAGATGATGACGATAATGAAGAAGAAGATGATAATGATGATGATGATGAAGAAAAATTAAAATGTTTAACGCAATATTTGAGAGAAAACTATTATTGGTGCATATGGTGTGCGATTAAATTTGATAATAATGATGATATGATTGTCAATTGTCCAATCGGTTCACGACAAATGCATCAGTGAAGTGTTTTTGTATATATTCATTTTGAGGTTTAATTTAAAAACAATTGTTTTGGTTAAATATTTATTTAATTGTGATACAAAATGCATAAATGATGATTAAAAGTGAAATTAAAAGGACAAAAGCAACAAAAATGAAGAATATATTGAGCATCCAATAAGAGAATAGAAAGAGTGTTGCATTACAATACGTGTCCATATTCGGGTCATCGAACGATGGCCATGGTGAGCCGTACACGATCACACATGCTAAAAACATGCACAATTTTATTATTGTATAATAAATGACTCATTCACTCATCACTCACTCGCAATAAAACTTGTAAATGATGATGCTGTTAATATGATACTGATCCATTTGAAAATGATCGCTCTTTTAGTATTTTTCTCTGATTTACCGCTCAAACACCATTTTGTTACATTTTCCATTAAACTTTGAATTATTACGATGCATCCGTTAATGATGAGAATGATCGGAATTCCCTCACGAATCGGACAGTTCTTTATATGAATTGACCCTTTAATTAAACATTTTGAAAAAATGATCATTTCCTTCATTACAACATAATTACCAATGATAATCATTGCCAAAGGCACAGCATTTGTTATAAACAATGCCGCAATTCCTGTCACTGAAAAGTAAAAATGAATTATAAAAAATGAATTAAATAATTGTTTAATTAACATGATGTGATGACAATTGCCAACAATGCAGTGGCAAATGCCAAGTGATTATCTCCTGAATCAACACGTGCTTCACGTATTTTGTTCAACATTTTTGGCTCTTGTCGCTGTTGACCATTGTTGGAGTTATCATTAAGAGGAACTTTTACACTTTCATTTTTAGTTCCGATCGTTTCTTCGTCAGTTCTTTCTACAGACGTATCAATTTCGTCGGACATTTTTGTAACAACAGAGACAACACCCGTCGATTGACTGTAAAGTCTTTAATCTTTTATTATGAAAGACAATACATTGCTTATGGCAACACAAAGATAACATATCATTGTTATGGAATGTCAATTACTCAGTGATTTCGGAGCCATTGACTTAATACAAAGCATTTTATAAAAGAAAAAATACGTTGATCCATGTTTTTAAAAAATGAATAATGATTACGGATGAATAATTTCAAATGATATTAAAATGATATAAAAATAAACATAATGAAATATAATGAAATAAAATGAAATAAAATGTATTAAAACGTATTGAATAATAAAAGAGATCACAATAATATTTAATTGGAAAGAAATGGTCCGACGGTTCCCAATCGTCGTGAACCACACTCATAACAATATTTAGCAATGGTCACAGGGTATTTAGTGCCACACTGATGACAGAATTTGGGCATTCCTCCGTTACCACCGCTTGAATTAGTTCCCGATCGAGTTTCATCTGAAGATCCATTTCGAGACTGTGCATGAACAGAACCATCACTTGAGTCTGAAGTGCTTCCACGGGTTAATGTCGGATCATTTATGATCTCTGATTTTTTGCCATTGTGATGAATACCATTGGAGAGTGAGGAAATCGTCGGTTTAAATTTTGTCGATCCATTGATATACATTTCTTCGATTCGCGCCTTTAATTTTGCGAAATCATCTTCATTTTGATCTTCGGATCTGAAAAAACATATTTTTAGTAATGATATGAAAATACAATAAAAACTTTACAAATATTTCTGGAGTTGTCCTGAGCCGGGAAGTGTTGAGTCAGTTTTCGTCGGAGACATTCCTCCTGTACGTACACCGGGAACAGTCCGTGGACCGGAAACAAAAGCCTCAGTTCTTTTCATGATTTCCTTAATCTGTTCATTATCAATAAATTTACTGCCGTTTGTAGTGATATGATTCGGAAACTTTTCTTTGAATTTCATGACCGGCGCTTTATCAGGTTTACGTATCTCATTACGTGATGCATTTTTAGGTTTTGACAGTGAATTGATGCGATTTACACCGATGGGCGATGTCTTTTTAGTTTGTGGCGTTTTCCCCCTTTTCACTGTTCCATTTGAGGGTACTTTTTTAGTGACACTTTTGGGTGATGCGGTGACTGATGCGGTGACTGATTCAGTCACTGATATTGGAGTTGAGCCTTTTCCTGACGCATGAGCTTTATACTTAAAGATAAACATTTCAATTTTTATCAAAATAAATTTATAATAAAAATTAATACTTTGGTGCGTGCATTCATTCGCACGTGCGCATCTTTGTTTGAAGCTGAACGTGGAATTCGCGCCTTTTGTTCGCGGCACCACTGAATGTGTCTTTCTGCGGCTTTTACTGAAAAATGCCGTTCACACGCATCACACTGTACATATCCCGGGGGAACACGTGATCTTTCATTATTTTCGTGATGTTCTTCCACTTTTTCGCCTCTCGCAGCACGTATCGTGCGTATAAAGTCCTCGTGCTGCAGTCTCCAATTGGATTTAACAGATGAAGACACGGATGATGATGATGATGATGATGACGCTGTTTTAACTGTTCCTACGACATTGGGATCATCGGATCCTCTCTGTTTCGATGAATCAAACACTTTCCTTCGCTTTTGAGAATCTTTTGTCTTCATACAGATATTCGTGTGTTTGTCCTTTAATTATAATTAATTAATTAACAAATTAATTAATAAATGAATGAATCACTCACTAATCTGTCGCTAAGAAATTTGCGTCCACACAATGGACACGGAATTGTATTACTTGAGGATGATCCTAAAATAACATTAAATAAGTGATGTTAAACTTAAAATTATACAGAATTACCTTCACTCATGTTTAATAATTAATAAGATTATGTAATTTGTTAATGCAAAACAATTAAAGATAAGAATTGTGTTAAATATTGATCATTTCATAGAGTTTTGTTTCAAAAAGTGGTTTCCATAGAAACGTATCAAATCATTAAACTTCAATATAATAACAGATCAATTTAATAAATTTTATTATAAATAATTCACAATTAAGATTAATTTTATTCACAATTATCAGCATATAATTTGAAGTAAATTAATATCATCATCATGTTTAAATTGTGATCACAAATGTTGCACAATGTCAGAGATGAACAAAATGATTGTTCATATGCTGTATGAATCAATAATAAAGTGACGCGAATAAAGTTCTTATCTTTAACTTTTTAGTATATTTTATCATAAGTTATTGTGTTATTATGTTATTTGTAATCCCTGATAATTATACTTTTCCATAACTAATTAAGTCAGTAAATGTTGACTAAAACAAGGGAAGGACATGGGGAATGACCCCCTGCTGGAAATTTTCACATGTCGAAAAACACTAAAGGGGGACCAAGGTAATAATTTCCTTCCCTACGAAAATATTCACCCTAAAACCACAGGGACCCGCACAGACTGAAAATAATTCTCCCCTATCAATAGTTAAATATGCTTTTTTATCAATTTTTAACCTTAAGTTTACAGTAATTTTTATTGTTCACTATTCTTAAACTGATTAAAAATTAAATATCAAAACCTTCATTTGTAAGAACAAAAAAAATAATTTCCTTCTTAAAGTCCAAAAAAACAATAAGGGGGGGACAAAGGTAATAATTCCCTCCCCTACTTCAAATTTTGGCAAATATATACAGGGTGATAACTAGAGCCATAATTTTTAGGGAATATAAACATTGATTTTAGGGAAGTAAAATAGGAATAAAAATGTCAATTTAGGGAACATAATTAGGGAATTAAAAATTTCTATTTTATTCATTTTTTAAATATTTTTTCATTACATTTGAAACATAAATTGGTTATATATAAGGATATTAAATCGTTCCAAGTTAGTTTCAGTTAGACTTTGTCACCAATCTGTTAAAATTGATTTGTAAATTGAAAATAATCTTTCGACATGAACTGAAACTAATGGAGCATATTTAGTAATTAATTTAAAATCGTAGTCATTCTTTTCATTTGTT
>JAQIWM010000002.1:0-60598 GCA_034695285.1 Eniochthonius minutissimus | reverse complement strand
TGAGAGAATAGTGAGAGAATAGTGAGAGAATAGTGAAAAACTGAGAAATAAGAAATAAGGCCATAAATGATCAGCATAATGCGAAGCGAAAAAACATCATTTTTTCATAGTTATAATATTATAATATTAGTATTAACTTTTCCTCAGATATCCAATTAACTTTTTGCCGGTATGTATTATTATACATTATATTCTTTGGTGCATTTATTTATCCACAAAATGTAAAGTAATATTATTTTCTTTCTCTATTTTTTTATTATTATTTTGCCCGTTTTGTTGTTTTGGGCATGATATGGTATTAAAGAACACACACACAAATAGTGTCGTATATTCACAGTGAGTGTAACATTCATACATGGGTCTGTAATAGTAATACTTTATTGCATTATGAACTCCAACACATTGTGTTGGGTGCTAAAGTCACTTCTACCTCTTTGTTGTATATTAATCATAATGTATAATAATAATGTATAATAATAATAAAAAAGGAAAAGCGATATTTCTAAGTGAAAGGAAATATAAACTTATATATAAACTTAGGAACAGGTGAGACAATATAAAGTATTATAAAATGGAATCATTTTTTGCGCATTGTGAACATAAATGAAATATGCATACATAAAACTAAATTAAAAGCTCTATTACTAGTGCTAAAATGAACTTTTTTTTCATAATACATTAGTAGTAATTATTATTATTTAATAATGAATACCACAATGTGAGATATATGCGCTTTTTGCCTAATTAGTTTAGCTTTTTATGAGCGGTAATTAGTAGATAAAGAATAATATGAAAAAATGCATTTAATTAAAGGGAAAAGAGAGAAAAAGAGCACTATAAAATGTAATTAATTATTAAAAGAGGGAAAAAAGAGAGAAAATAAAAGAACGACAGAGGCCAGAGTCTTTCATAGTCTTTCGGAAATACTATAATATTAGTTATGTGCCATTATTGCTGAATGGTGAATGGTTTTTTCTAATTACCTGTCAACATTAGAGCAATGTGCAAATAATGAAAGAAATTGAATGAGAACAAAAAATTACTTATATTTGCACTTTTTTCTGCAATCATCTCTCTCCCACTCATATACTAGTACTTGTAGTAACACAAAAAAATTCTCGCGCATTAATTCACCGCAGTTCCTTCGCTTCACATTTTTCCATTCATTGATTAGCCCCACACTAGTACTAGTACTAATATGCTGCTGGACTCTAACATCTAAAGTTATTAAGTATTAAGAGAAGAGAGAGAAATAATAATAAAAAAATCAGAAGCGAGAGAAGAATTAGAAAATTTTCTTTGTGTGTTCTTTCTCCAAATGTCATTGTGGCGATGGCATAAAGTAAAGTATAAAGTAAAGTATAAAGTAAAGTAATAATATCAAACATTAATTTCAGCGGCAATTACATTTCAAGGATATTACACCAGATTCATATGAGAGTCGGGAGGGGGAACAACTAATATTGGTAACACAGTGAGACTTTTCTTCAGAAGGAGGTTCTACTTCACTGATCACTAGTCTATGCCATCACTACTCTATGCTCTATGCCACCACCGCCGCCACTTCAAACCTTATAATAACCGACACTCATTTCAGCTCTGAAATTTTCGTTAAGAAAAAAGGCAAATTTTTGTCCCATGTCTACCGTAGTTTTGGCATGAATCTAGTCATTAGCAAGAATCTTTTGTATAGAAAAGATGAGAGATGAGAGTGTATTAAGAAAGCGCTGCGGTTTTTAAACAGAGGATTGATGCAGTAAAAAATATCATTGATTCCATGGTTTGGTTCTGTATATTCGGGTCTCTATCTTTAAGTATATCTTTAAAATATTTGACTCCCCCACCATTGGGTTCAGGTTGAATAAAGATTTTGGAGATCCCCATAGGTGAATGCCATAATTTGATACAGTAATTATACTCTATGCACAGCTCAAACACAAGCACATCACCGCCTGAAGGACATATCCAGAGCCGAAATGCCCAAAATTAGCTTTAACTTGAAAAGGTGAGTGTAATTATCCTGTCTATTGCAAATAGGTGTTATTAGCTCTATCTAATAATAATGAAAGAGTAAAGTTTTAAAGGCGACTCAACGCTCAACAATAAAATTGCACGACCAATGGGGTGTTCCCAATCACGAATTTGAATATTATATAAAAAAACTATAAAAGGGGGGGTCAACACAAAGAATAGGAGAGAATAGGAGAGAATTTTCAAGATGTAATAATGATAGGCCACTAATGATAGTCAGAAAGTTGCAACAACAAAGTTCATTACCACATTACATTACATTATATTGTATGGATTGGAGTACCTTAAGTTTGGGACTCTAATATCATAATAATAATAATAATAATAATAATAATAATCGCTCCTCTTCGAAGTCTTCATATACACTCTTAATGGTCAATTTTCATCGAAGTATTACTAATGATCATTACTAAAATGTAGACTCTCCTTTAAGCCATTGAGAAATTTACTTCTTTATTGAAGCATGAGTTTGGGGCTGAACTTATATGAGGCACATCATAATATTGCATTTAATTGTTCAAACAAAGGTTAGTGAAAGGTACACCTTAGAAAATATGAATATACCATAATGTCTATGCAATAGTTGCACCATACGGAGAACCAAAGAGAGGAAACGCGTTCCGCTTTTATGAACATAACTAACATTGCTCATGAACTTTTGTATGCATTTATAAAATATTTCCAAAGACATGAGAAAATATTCCGGCATTTCAATTGCATTCTCATAAATGCATTTTTAAAACTTTAGTCACTAGTTTTAGTCAGGAGCATGAGATATGATTCAGGGGATAATTAAATAAAAATTCCTTTAACTAAAGTACAGGGTATTTATATATTTATATATTATCGTCGAAACCAATTTTTTTCTGTGCCGATAAAATTCTCATGCAAAAAATAGTGAATATTAATAACAACTATTATTGGTTTTCTGTTTAAATAATAATAATAAAGCACTAGTAAGATAAAGAGGAGGCAGATCAAAAGAGGGGAGATTTAAAATAGAAAATGCGGCGAATGGAAGTGTACAGTGTACTGTGTACAGAGTGTACCTTTCACAGTGATAAGCATACCTTAACATCTCTCGCAAGTATCTTATTTTTCTTTCCTTTATTATTATTACTACACAACAAGTAATAGTAATAGTAAGCAATGCGATGCAAAAAAATAAGTTAAGGAGTAAATTTAAAAAGAGTCACTGCACTGAAAACTGAGTCTTTCTCTGGTCTCTTTTTGGATCACAATGAGAGTGGAGGCGCATGAAGGGATGGTGATATAACAAGTAACTAGTAACAAGGCTAAGGCTAAGGCTAAAAACTCAGGCAGAATAAGGATATAAAAGAATTTTAACAAGAGGTGGGGGATGGCATGAGGCAAAGACTTGACTTTTTTCTTTCATTTCACAACAATTCTCTTCAAGCACTAGTGTGTAGCGAGCCGCTACGAAACTGAGATGTAATTACAGTAATAACAAGGATCCTAATAGTTAGTTGCCTCGTCAAACGATTACTTGGACGGCGCCAAAAGTGGGGGTCGACAACACCACAAATATAGCATGAATCTCGGGGCATCATATCTTTGATTTGGGGGGATCATCCTCAAAAAGGGGCTTCTATTTTCATTTCATTTCATTATATTAAAAATCCTGTTCAAATATGCAGATGGATTCGAGGCGTTGTCGTACCCTTACTAGTACTTACTAGTACCCTTACTGTAGTAACCAAACTAGTGCCGGATTAAATAAATGCTGCAATCAGTTTTTGATGATGGTGGAATACCTTAAAATCGGCACTATTTACAAGTTAGTTGCTGTATATAAATCCCGACTCCCCACCGGTGGACAGAGATTAACGTCAAACATAAGAGTGTAATGTATAAATACAATATTAAGGTGCATCGTCCCTCAATAAATATTATTTTTTTCCAGAATTTTCTCCTTAATTTTTGCATTTTAATTCTTAAACTTCGCAATGAATTTCATATCAGTATTATGAATATGAATATATATATATAATATATATATATCCCGATATGAATCAGAGGGTGTGGGAGTGAACAGAGCCTCAAAAAATGCCTGAGTACGAGAGTCGTTTAATTTTGAAAGGTGATAAACAAGTTCGTCAACTCTCAAAAGAGCTCATACCATCAGCAATGATACCCTCGTCTTTGTAAAATAGATTTGTGTTTACTTTGCTATTGATGCGAAATGATGTCCATAGTTACAAACTTTGGAGAGAAACCTTTAGGGGATTCCATATTTTATATATGAAGAGATGATAACTTTAAAAGTGCAGTATATCAAACTATTGCAGTATTAGAATTTTCCAATTCCAAAACTGTCCATTCCATTCGCATCTGAGGAGAACATTTCGTTTCATTTGAAAGCTGTTTTCAAACTTTTTCTATTCCTCCACTAGAGCCTCAGTGCCTGAACGCAATGATCAGTATTATGGAATGATCAGTACTATGCAATGATTCGTACTATGCTCTGGTTTTGGGTTCGTCATGACACTTATAAAAAAAAGTTTTTTCATAACAAAAACGCACTACTAGTAACTGGACATGAAGCAATAACATTTTTAACGAGAAACTTTTTCTCTTTCTATTTTCTTCCATTCTTCAATGGAGCGTAAAGGATGAGACCGACAGAAAAAAATTTGGAAAGTGAGTACTTGTACTATGAAACTATGAAAGGGTGGGATTTGTCACAACTCGAGGCTCAGGCGTCATTACTTTACTGATGCTTATACATAGTATATTGGCAAAGCCTCGAAGCTATTCCATTATTAGAGAAGAACAGTCATTATCCATACATTTACTAAGTGCTCCATTAATGATTATGATGTTATATTATGTAATTAATTAATATGGTACTTTAATTATGCTCACAATATTGTCAGTGTCGGCGCGCATTGAGTCTTTTGCTTCCATTATGATTACGCTGCCATTAGGGGCTCATACACTATGCTCATACAATAACTTATAGCTTTAGACTCCAGTCGCGTTTTGTCTTTCTTTTGCTCATATTTATAATTACATTTATAATTACAGAACATTAAGCCTATGAACGAGTTTATGTAATGCATTCTAAAGTATGTAACCGCAGTTTTTGTCAGAGGCACATTTAATGTGTATATGAAAACATACATTTATATTGTAATACATAAAAGACAAAGAGAAAGTTACGCACTACAATTGCCCATTCATATCTCATTTCTTTATTTGGTTCTTCTCTCTCTTTATCATTCATTCTGAAAGTTATTTCATTTCTTTGGTGTTCCTCATCCTTCTCTTCGTCCGCTTAATTTTCTATATTCTATACAGTTACGGGTGAATAGACAATGTGATGTGAAAACGTTAGTGCTGTCGTCTCTGTTTTACTTCTAACTAAAGGCTAAGCATCTATTCCCTCTCTTTCTCTCTATCCTCATCGTGTTTCCATAGAAACAGAAAAATAATTTTGATGTTGTGGACTCTCAATCATGGATGCGCTTAATGTTTGCTATTATGTTAGTTATTCTCACTCTCTTACATTGGTATACTAGGTATACCTTCTTCCATTTTATACTTAAGAGTATTCAGGGAAATAAGTGAATAAAATAGTGCTTTACAATGGGTACGTTAAGGATATCACCTCTATCATTATCATTATCACCTTTTCCTTTTTCCAGACTCTATCTCTCTCTTTATCTATTAAATTGAAAATATGTATTAACTAAGTTCATCAACATCAAGTTTCATGCATAACATGATGTTGCTTAGGCTATGACCGTATGATCCGTCACTATGTTGCAATTTGCGCGGAGATGCGATTTGAGCGTGTCATAGACTCACAGGGAAAGTTATTGTGGCGTTAATATTCATAAACACTTTAAATCAAGAAACCGGATCTCTTTCTTCTCTTTTAATTGCATCATCGCCTCAGGGCTTTCGAGAGAATCAATGCCAATGCTTTACGAATTAAAGTGAAATTTATATCCGCATGCATATCATATCTTTGATAATTTCACCACCACCCGCAAGCACTTTTCTTTGTCTCCACCGGAGTACTCCATCAGTACACCATCAGCCACATTATCCTTCTAATGGGCAATGGATGGTGATCCTCATCTCAAGATGAATATATTTCTTTTTCACGGGACATATGTGCAATCGACTGATTTAGATATGCAAATGGACACTTATGTTATTGTATCTTTTTTCGAGCAAACGTCATCCTCCGCCCCTCTCAATCTCCCCATTGCACTCTCCGGAAGAAAATGAGAATATTAAACTCATAGATAATGTATTAAAATTGAATACAGAGAGGGAAAGAGAGACATGGGGCCAAAATACAGAAAAAATTTGATAAATCAGAATGCGTCATGTTACACTCTCTTAACTATAGCATTCCGTATGCATTTTAACTATTGATGTGCGACCACTTTTTTTTGCATCCTCTTTTATAAATATATTATATATATAGTTTAAGATCTTAACATAAAATGTGTTTTTTCAGCCGATCGGGGAGAGGGCTCATTGATGATGATAATTATCCAATCATATACGTCATGTCTCGAAAAAAACTCAACGAAAATTAGTGGCAAGTAATTTCGGGGGCGCCAACGTGTCCATATGCTGGTTATGAAGTATTCTTCATAGTAATTCTTCAGAATGCAATGAAGAGTATAACGACGATGTGCATTGCAACGATAACAAAGAGCCAAAATTTAATATTTCTTAACGACTACCGTTAGCGCATTCAAGTATCTGATTTCTCTCATGTACATTATCAAATTGTACTCTAATTCAGTACATTGGCGCAAAAATTAATGCCGGAGTTATGTTATGTGCGTATATGTTTGTCGCTTGTAACTTATATATATATACGTATATATATATATATGCTATATTATGGATGGTCAAATATAAGCATTAGAGTCATTTATTGATTTTTATGTGCATACTGCCGATGGTATATTATGCAGTCAGAGGCAAAGGCTGTAATATTTACGCCGACAAAAGAAAAAAAGTAATCGATATCGTTAGTCTGTGTGGGGATTTAGGGATTTTACAATGAGAATGTGCGGGTGGGGATGGGGTTCATCATCACTATCATATTTTGATGAAATACTCACACAAAGGGAGAGAGAATAGATTAATTCAGGGAAAGTTAGATAGAAAAATATTCATTCCTTTATTCTATCATTATTAAAAGGGAATGGATACAACCAATGGACATTACAAATATCTTTAGATGGTTTTTTCGACATTTGCCTGTGTCAGTCGCATGGGCATAGCGTTCATAGTGTTCATAGTGTTCATAGTGAAAGAAATTGCGCAAAAGATGTTAGAGGGAAAATAAAGGAAAAACGTTTTGGACCCCCTCATGTTCCCCCCCTCAAAATTCGAATCGTCATTTAGAAAAGAGAATTCGCTTGAACTGAACTAATCAAATCATGAGTCTTTGGGTTTTGGGTCCTTTCGCTATATAACCCATTAATGCAGAGCATCTCTTTTTTTCCACATCGTGAAGCCTTTCAGTGTCCAATTAGTGAATAGTGAAAATATCCGTGTATAGAGTTCTCGTCATTAAGAGGAATATAACGAGATGGAGAAAAAGGGACAGAAAGTGAAATAGAATGGGGGAATGAAAGCACTAACTGCATATTAAGCATATATCAGATTGGGCAACAAATGAGACAACCTCTTAGTGAATCAGAAGCGAGACCCGAAAGTTGGCGTTACATGACTAAATTGGAAATCTTACATCTGATGCATCTCTCAGTGGTACTGTACTGTATACGAACAAATAATTCATTTTCTTCTCTTTCTATATACATATGCAAGCGTCTTGAAAATGAAAATCCTTTCCCAAAGCACGTTCATTTGTTAACACGGGCAGTGTATACTTTCATTGAAATAGAATAAGTGTGAGATTATATTTTCCTTTTTCTGTCATGTTTTCCTTTTTCTTTTCACAGCATCTTTTTTGAAGAACAATACGTATGTAATAATAATACTGATCACAATACAAATAATGTGTGGCAATTGGGGGAGGGCGATATACTTTGGCAATGGGCGATGCAATTTAGCATTACAAGTGGCGTTCGGATGGTTAACCAGGGATTGCCTTGTGATACTAGTAAATAGTAAAAGTGAAGGCGAAAAGGACTAAAGAGAAAAAAGGCAGCAGCGTCAAAGCATCGCTACTTTTGCTCTCCCTATTGCGCTATCATTAGAGAATCAGGCAATCTATCTGGTGACCACTAGCAAACGGATAATCGAGTTTAAGGGTTCTCACTGATGGGATGGAGACGCCTCATACTGACCTCAAACATTCGATAAGTCGTTTGTTAAACCCTACATACACATCGTTTAGCTTTAGCTGCAATTCACTCTCAGCCTTTTACCATCCGCATCACTATAAGAGCTGTGCTAAGCTTTGAGTGATTCCCTTTAAGATACAATGTATACCACCAATAGTCATCAAATACAAACGCTAAAGAAAAGCACTTCGTTGATTGTTTCCGGTCAATCACAGCTAATTTAATGATTATACGACCAAAAAATTATTGTAATTATTTTATATTTACCATTACTATTAAAAAGTTATATATAACTATGTATATCTGTGATCATTCCCACAAAAGTTAGATTCAAACTCAATTATGATTACATAATTTCCGAAAAAAATTTCATCCGTTAATGTGAATAATAATTATGATATAAGTCATAGTAATAATATGCCCGTGAAAAAGTACGACAGAACATTAACGCGTATGAAAAAAATAACTAAATCCAAACATTGGCGGTGTCATAAACTTAAATATAGTTTTATATGAGCGTAGTGTTAATAGAGGGACAATCAGCGCTTTGGATGATAATCATCAACAATGCATTAGTCAAGCATTAGTCAGGCATCCATACCATGCAATGCCATCATAAATAAATATGGACGAATAGTAAAAATTATCATTATTATATGATGCTTAATGTTGTTCATTTCCGGACGGTTGTTGACTTTGGAGTGAGGTTGACTTTGGAGTAGGGTTGACTTTCGAGTGGGGGTGGCTTTTCATTGAGAAGCATATTGGCTAAATTCAAAGGTGAATCAGGACAAGTTAATGGGAATATAACGTAATGGGGGTAAAAACAACGAAACGAGATGGGGGAGGGAGAGAAAGAATAAGATAGAAAAAGGCATCTCAGGCTAGTAACACTTATTTATTATATAACAAGAACATTGCCATTAAAAGAATATGCATCACCATCCATTCAGCCAATTGTGAAACAAGCAGTAGAAGACAAAAATGGTGAAAAAAGTATAAAATGGTATAAAATAGTATAGCATGGTATAGCATAGTATAGCATAGTATAGCATAGTATAAAAAAAAGTTTCAGATCCTTTGAACTCATTGATTGGGATAAAAAACGAGTGTGAAGGGGGGAAATAAAAGAGATGATTGGTGAAGTAAGAAATGAGAGAAGGAGAGGCTGAGTGAGTGGTGAGTTAGAGGCTGTGAGCCACAGTAACATCTAAGAAGAGGTATTATTTTTAGGATACTGACTATGTCCATTCAAGCGTTGCACTGCACGAAATCATGAAAATTAGAGGCCCCCAACACTCTGTAATTGCAGTGCTACAGTCGTCTGACTGTGCCACAAACACTATTATATGCAAACTTGTTGTGTTCCCAATATAACTTTAGGTATGATAACTTTCAATAACCTGAGATGCACTGATGGCCATTCACTTGTAACTATGAATTTTCTTATGATCGGATTGCCAATGTAACGCTTGTAATCGCTGTTGTCACAGTTGCGTGTTTAGAGCATAACTCATCGGCAAAGGAACCAAATTCAATAGTAATACATAGTAATGCATACACGACGCGTATGTAGTAATACATAAATACGCGAAATACACTAAATTCTTAGAATTAACCTGAATATCGGTGCGCGGCGATCTCTGATAAAATTAATTTATTCTCTTTGCAAAGTTTGTATCATGCAAAAAGCAAGAAAAATAAATTAAAATAACTAAAAAATAACTAGAAAATACTCAGTGTTACTTACTTTGGCTTCAATCGATTAAAAGGACAATGTAACTAAACACCAAAAGACAACCAAAAGAGAGAAAATAGAAAGGATCATTTACAGGATCATAATAAAGGAAACGCAAAAAAGAGGGAAATTAATGGAAAAGGGAGAAAATGAAATAATGAAGAAAGTGAAATAAATTATAACACAATACAAATTTTTTATCACAAATGACGTGCCATTTTCTTATTAATATTAATAACAATAATAATAATGAAGTAATATTATATACAAAATAATATACTAAAATCAATTGATCATCGCGAAGGGAGAAAATTAAGTGAATGCAAATGACAAAAATTTTATACTTTTTCATTCTCTATTTTATAGTTGCATCATCATCGCAATATATATGTCGTCATCACAAAAAACGTTTATAATAACATTGTTGTACTATACAAAAATTTCTTGTAAAAAAACTTAAAATTATTACAATTAAATTTCATAATACATTCTTCGTCATAATCATAATCATAATTCAATAGGGATTTTTTTCATTTTACGATTCGTTACTTTTTTCTCATTCTCCAATATTTTTAAATTACAGTATAATTTTTGTGTATTAAAAAATGCACATATAACAGGAAATAATTCCATAACACAAAAACAAATTTATAAAATTAGAGAATTAAAAAAAACATTATTTGATAATAATAATAATAATAATAAAGAAAAGGCTCTTTTCGGTAATTTTTCGGCAAAAAAGTTGATTGGTTACATACAAGAGTATACTAGATTTGTGTGTGTGTTGAAAATTACAAAAATTAGGGAATAATAATTGAAGTGAATTTAAAAAGGGGATGCAAAATGCAAAAATGAGGATCGGATCCGGGAGAAAATACAATAATAAATACAATATAATAATAATAAATACTGGTACTATGTTAGAATTATGTGCAGGTTGTGTTTTGGTTGGTTGGATTGGGCTTACTTGTTTGACTGTAATATGTTCACAACAATCAAAGATCCACACACACATAGCCACACACAAGCAATTTAATGGACACAAACGTAGACGTAACTACATTATTTTAGGATAGAAAGAGAATGGAAAGAGAGAAAGAGAGAGAGAGAGAAAGAGAGAGAGAGAGAGGGAGAGAGAGAGAGAGAAGGACCATCCACACTCAAACAAATAACATAACAAGTTTGCAATACAACAAAACACTAACACACACACATATACATGCAATAGTGGCATTTCATTCATATCTCGCATTTCTTCACATCCGGGAATAAACGCGAACACTAAAATGAAGCGGCGGAGAAATTATCTTTAAACAGTTGCATCAACGAATAAAAGCACACGAACAAAATACTACTACAATACTAGATGCGAACGCACCGGTAAAGTATAAGAAAAAGAATCGGCAGAGACTTTCTCAAGAGCATAGAGGTACTGAAGAGAATATGAGGTACTGAAAGTAGCATTAAAGTAGTGTAACAGCGTATCATCAATGTGTGTGGCACTGGTGCAAAGAAGTCATTGTATTCATTTAGAAAGTTATTATCTGAAGTTTACATGGTGGCCCACGTTTTTAATCATTTATTGTATGAGTTACTCATTATCTTTCTCTTTTTTCTTATTTATTTCAATCATTCTGGAGCCACATGAAGGGAAAAATAGTACTGTATTGTACCACAGTACTATGGAACATGGATAATGGCCAAAAGTATCAGGACCCGTCCGTCATAGTGGCGCAATGGATCATTTCGCGCAATGCTATTTGCATCCCCTTTGAGCCTTTTCTCTCACAATACATAGTATATTTTCATACCATTTCATAGTATATTTTCATACCATTTTCATAGTATATTTCATACTATTTTCATAGCATTTTTTTTGTAATTATCTTTTTCTATTACCAGTAAAATTATCTGCTATTTTTAATTTAAAATTATAAGCCGCTTTTGTAAATATATATGTATGTTATACTCATAATATAATATTATTATACACTTAATAACATTTGAAATACCATTTGAGAAAACAGACAAAAGGCAAAAGATAATTATAGTTTAATGATAAATAGTATATGCAGAGATAGTTTTAGGAAAATTTAATTTTAGTTTAATTTAAGCATAGGAACTCATTGCAGTGTTTCAATTATTTTTTTGAAGGCCTTTTTCTACTATTTCATAGTTAATTTAATAATATATTCAGAGCGGACGAACCAGAATATGGTAATAATAAATAGTAATATTATCATTGGATTTTTCAGGAAAAGTGTAATAATAATATTTTTTTAAAATTTAATTTTATAATTTTATAAAATGTTTTTGTATGTGTTATTAAAATTGGATACGAACACAGTCATCGTTCGCAAAATATAAATGATTTTTAAATAACAATAAATAGATCATTTACTAACGATGCAACCCTTTTGCGCATTCAATTCAATCACTAATAAATCATAATTAATCATTAATTATTAATAATAATAATAATAATAATAATATAATAATAATAATAATAATAGAAAAATCATAGTGAAATAATGAACAGATGAACTTAATTATTTTACATTGTAATATATTCACATTTAATTAATTCATTTTTGCGTATTATTATTATGGCGTCCTAAATTATTAATTAATTAATTAATTAAATAATTAACTGTACATGCGATATGAATAATCGGAACATTCATCATTTCAATTGCAAAGTTCACATTTCAGTTTAAATAATAATAATAATAATAATAATATTAATAATATTTCGATGCAAAAATTATTCGTTCACATAAATAACTAAATAATAATAAGTGTGTTGTCATATATAATTGTATTTGACCTAAATTTTGTTTAATAATAATACGGAATAATTTAGTTTTTTTAAAAACTGAGCAAAACAGTGCCTGTTTAATATCTAATAATATAAAAAAATTAAAAATAAACAAAATTCATTCATTTTATTATCGATAAAACTAAAAAAGCAATAATATTCACGCATATGTATCTTTTGTTTCCAATTTCAATATATATATATATATATATATATGTATAAATTCAATTGATTCATTTGAATACCTCAGTTTTTAAAACACTAAACACTTTGCATTTAGGAACTATAATATAATAATAAAAAAAGATTGAATTCATTTGTATTATTACTAATAATAAATAATAAAAAAATTACCACCCTATAGTTTAGTGTAAAAAGCAACGGTACATGTAATATACATGTAGTTATACACAGTGTAAGATAACATGTATTATAATGCCGTGATGTTATGTAAAGGTCGCAGTCGCACACTCTTTTTAGTAGTGTTCGGATCGATATTCTGCTCACATTTCAATAATCACAATGATAATTACTGAAATTAAAGCTCAAAGCTTATTCCTACCTGTTGCGGAGTTATACATGGATGGATGTAGGAACGCAGCTGCAGCGCCGGCAGCAGCATAGTAACCCTGAAGACCCTGATACATGTATGGGAATAGATTTGAGTTGTCATTTGCAGCGACTGTTTCTGATCCACTGCCCGAGTTCATGTTGTCTTTGTTGGTATTGTTGCCACCCGATGAAGATGATGTGCTCTTATCAGGAGATGATTTTGGTGTTACTGATTGTTGATCTGATGGTTCGTTCTTTATGTTGCCACCATTGATGGATACTTCTCCGAGTGTTAGTCCCGGTGGTAATGCACCGGCGAGACCCATCAATTGCAATTGTTGCATCAGATTTGCTGCTGATTTTGAACGATTTTCGACAGCATCAGTCGAGTTTGTATTTGTGGGTGTGGGGCCATTGCCACCGCTGTTATTGCCAATTGCCAATTGTACGTGACCAGAGGCCACGGGAAAGTCTGCGCTGTTATCATCTTGACCCTCAATCAACTTTTTAACACTATCAATATGATGTCTTAAATTTTCAATGTGCTTTTTAGAGAATAAATGATCCTGCATTGAGGTCGAAGAAAATTTTAGATTATATTTCACATTACAAATTTTGCACTCTTCAATTGGCTTTGTATTTGATTCCATCTCTTGACCGAATGTCTTTGCAAACACGAGCTTTGCTTTCTTTTCTTTCGCGCGTGCATTTTGAAACCATACTTGTATTACACGTTTCGGAAGACCAATTTCTTTTCCAAGACATTCACACTCTGCCATGGATGGTGTTTTATAATCGGCAAAAATTGATTTCATTGATTTTAGTTGAACTGTTGTCATTTGAGTGCGAAATCTTTTACTGGAATTTGACGATGTATTATGTCCAGAGATAGAATTTCTATTGGCATTTAAAGCTGATGCTGTCGAAGATGTTGTAGATCCGGGCGCAGGGGATGTGGGATTTGACTCATGTGATTGAAAATCATAGTAATCCATCTCCAAACCGTCAGATGAATCAGAGTCATCACCATCAGAACGATCATCATCAAATCCTTCATCGACATTTGTTGAAAATCTTAAAGGTCGTGACAAATCGACGGGTTTTGAAAGATCGAGAGGAGCATCTCCTGTGAGTCCGCTCGCTTCAAAAGCTGCTTTCATCTTAAGACTAAGATCAGCAGCGGCGTTACCATCTTTTCCTGGAAGATTGAGCTCATCGAGATACTTCTTAAGCGAATCCTCATAATATCGTTTCATAGTGGAATGTAATGCTTCTGCAGAAAGACCCGCGGCATTAACACTTTTTCCAAAATCGTCAACAGCTCCCGGCGGTGGTGATGTATCACCCAATTCATTGGGATCGCCATCGGGAAGAGCGTCAATATTAATGTCCCCTTTAGTGTATTGATCGGCGTGTCGTGTCGCTAAATGTGATTCAAGTGCAGAACGCGCTTTGAATAGAGCTCTACAAAATGGACATCTCTTGTGTATGACCTGCTGATGAGCTCTAAATTGACCCTTTCGCTCACGTGCGCGTGTGTTTTGGAACCATACCTGAACAACGCGTTTTTTCAGTCCGACCTCTTTGGCAATACTCTCCAACATTTTTCTGCTCGGATTGGATTCAATCTGATACTTTTGATAGAGATAATCCAATTGTTCCGGAAGAATCGTCGTTCTCAGACGTTTGTCTCTCTGCTGCTCACTCGAATTTCCAATGCCACTGAGAGATTCGTAATCATGTGAATCTTCATCTTCCGACAGTTTCCGTTTCATGCTCTGCTGTTGTATTGGAGTCGATGACAATGGCGTGACTGCACTCGGAGATTGTGCTGTTGTTGTTTGTGGGCTCTGTTGAGCTTCATATTGAAGTATTCCAAATGGTGATGTCGGAGGATATGATGGAAATAGATTTGGATTCATCAGATGCACCAATTGATGTTCACGCCAAAGATCAAATCGTGGAAAAACCAGACTGCATTTGTCACAACGGTACGCATTGTTTTGTTGTTGTTGTTGTGGTTGTTGTTGTACTTTGTCAGGTGTTACTGATGTTCGACCTGTGTCCATTGGTGTTGGGGTTGTGGGGGGTTCACGACTAACACCGGGTGAAGTTGACTGTGCTCGTTCAGCAGCGGCTCTGATTTGTCCCGCGAGAGGATTCTCGTCTTTGAAACATGAACTTTTTTGATGTTTAATGAGTTCGTAGTATCGTTGAAATACCTGCATACACTTTTTGCACTGATAGTTTAATCCCGGAGTTCGCTGAAAACCTCTCGATCCTTCGTCTTCAGCGGGTGTTGCGGGTTGATTCTCATATACTTTTCTTGCCTTTTGACGCGCATTTTGAAACCACACTACGATTACACGTGGACTCAGATTGAGCAATTTTGAGAGATATTCTAAATCATCATCTTTCGGATAAGCATTTGATTCAAAAAATTCTTGGAGCACTTTAATTTGATAATCAGTAAATCGTGTCCGATTCGCTCTTTTGCCTGAAGAATTATTATTACCGCCGCCACCACCACAGCTTGAGCTGGTACTTGGAGTATTGGAATTTGCCCCTGACGCTGCCGCCGCCGCAGCGACTTGAGACCGATGCGCAGCATCTAAAGCTAATTGAAGGGGTCCCGCTCCGAGCGGAGGCGGTAATGCGGTCGCAAATCCCGGGAGACCCGCGAAGAGTGACGCAGCACTTGTCTCAGCTGCTGACTGAGAACTCATTGAAGACTCAGAAGTTTGTGGACTGTTCGCGTTCATCATTGCTTTTGTTAAATCATATTCGCGCTGTTGTTGTTGTTGCTGCTGTTGCAGCTGCAATTGCGCCTGAAATTGTACCTGTTGCTGTATTTGTTGTTGAATTGATTGTTGATGTTGATCGTGTTTGTCTTGTTCTTTAAGGCTCATTTCTTTCTTTTTGGGAAAAGGAATATCTCCCATATCATCATCGGAAGTGGCGTAATCAGTTTCTTTAGTTGAGGATGATGATTTAATATCAGGAATATTGCTGCATTTATCACCATCACATTCGACAATGTTATCTTTAATTTCTTCGGGTTCTTTTTTAGCTTCGACTTCACTCAATGTTAATATTTTAGTCTCTCCGGTCTTTTCATATTCTTCTAAGTTAAGGAAAGTCGACGGAGGATTATTAAAATTATAGGGTGAGTCTTTATTTCTTTGCCTCTCTTTGAATAACGTGTTCCTAAACCAGTGCTTTATCACTTTCATAGGGAGTCCCGATTTTTCTGACATCTCCATTAACTGTTCTTCTGTTGGTGAATTATTGATATCAAAATATTGGCGTAATACTTTTAGTTGTTCGTCACTTATACGTGTACGGGCTCTTTTTTGTTGTTGAGCTGCAGTCAACTGTTGTTGTTGTAACAGCTTTTGTTGAGCCGCAAAGAAATTTGGATCAGCGGCTAAAGCAGCAGCGGGGTTATTATTTGTCGGTCCTGCGGCAGGATTTACCATTGAAGCCCCGGGATGATTAAATGCTGCGGCCATCATTGGGTCGAGATGTGGTGCCATCATCACCGGAATGAGCGGAGGATGCAATCCCATGGCCGCAGCGGCCGCAAACGGCACATTCATGCCCATGGGCATTCCCATTCCTGCCAAACCCATACTCATTAATAACTGACTAAATTGGAGGTGCGCCGCCATTTGGTTTGCCGCTGCCATATCTGCCGTCGATGCAACTGAAGTGTTTGTCGTAATGTTATTGGGTAAAGTCATTGGTGGAGAATTCGACTGTTGACTGCCACTCGCGGCCATTTGTGCTCCTTCAGGTGCATTTGATGCAACATGATCCGGTGAACCATTATTTTCATCATCCATGGCACACTTTCGTTCATATTCATTGCGATAATCATCAGCGAATTGTTCAACGACAGTGCGTGGCACAACATCTTTGTGGATCTCCTCCCGATGTGCCTTCAGGACCCAAATTGATGAAAATTCCTTATGACAACGATCGCATTTTGATCGATTTATTTCTGGAAGATGATGATGATGATTAACTCTGCTTTCTTTTTGGTTCTCCGACTCTTTGTTATCACCTTTATTAATACCATCATTGCAATTATCATTAACTGAATTCTCATTCTTTTGGCTGTCATTTGCCGAAGTATTTTCATCCGTTTTCTTTTCTGAGGATTGATTCGGATCTTTTTTAACTCTCTTTTGATGACATTCATTAAATTGCATTACAATTTCAAAACCCCATGTTTCAAGTAAATGCTTATAAAGGGGTGGTTTACTGCGGCAAACGGGGGCATAACTGCTGAATTTAGTCGTTCTCGTGTTATTTACCTGAGGCTGTGATTGAGTATTTAATTGCTGATCATTTGGCTGCGGTGATTGACTTCTCTTATGAGTGCCTGAAGATTGTTGAGACTGTTTACTTGTATTAAATGCATTCATATTTGGAGCTGATGATGGGGGATTAAAGAGACAACACAGTTGTTGATGCTGCAATTGAGCATCTTGTGACATAAATGGGACTCCGCACCTTTGACACGTGAATGGAGACGGTCCTAATAAAAATTGTTGTCCGCCGTTATTACCGGCAATTGCTAAATTCAGAGCCGCGTGTTGGAACATCGCTGCCTGTTGTTGTTCCGTTAAATTTAGCGTTAAATTGTCTTGGAATTTGGGTGTTGTACTCGGAGATGGTGTCATCGGTCTGTTATCACTGTTCATTTTTGGAGGTGAGTTTATTGTGTTTGCATTTGGAAAGTTTGAGCATGGAGTTGTCGCAGTGACTGCGGTTTCACTCGCATTGTCAGGTCTTTCAATCAGTGGAGCATTTAAATCAATTTGTCCTGAAAGTGCTAAATCGTGAAGTTTGGAAGCGCGTGTCTGATGGAGAACTGATCGCACGTGTATATCAAGTGTTGTTCCGAGATTGTATGCGACCTTACATATGTTGCAACGGTATGGTTTCTTATCAAAATCATTGTTGTTATTATTGGCATTAACTCCCGGAGATGCATTTTCAGCCGAAGGACTTACACAATGAAGAGCATTTCCACTGTTGTTATTATTAGTCGCAGATGCGGTCGGAATCGTTGGTGATGATGTTGTCGCTGTATTGGTACCTGCAGCAGTGGTTTCTTTCATGGTCTGCTTCAATTTGTGTAAATGTGAGACAGAGTTATAATGAACCAATAAAATATTCTTTTGTGTGAAAGATTCTTTGCAAATATCGCATTTATATGGGCGATTTGGATCTAAATATTTTTCCATCGGATAACTTAACTTTTCTCCTTTACGATGTAATAGCGTTTTATTGTGTGACGTGAGATAACTTTGTCTGGTAAATGCGACTCTGCATCGATGACATTTGTACTTTCGCGTAGGATCATTGTAACTATCTTCAGCAACAGCTTGAGAATTGAGATAATCTTCGAGTGAGTTTGTCTGTTGACTCCCAATTCCTGCGCCACTTTCTCTTCCTTCTGTCAAATCACCACTCATCTCCTCGTCGAGTGCATCATCATTAATCGTGGCACTAGTGCCGCTCATCACCAGATCCATGGCTTCGTCTTCATTGCCAATGTCATCGAAACGATTTGATTCTTTTTTGAGTAATTCAGTAGTTGCGGGATCTAAAATGCCACCACCATTACGACCGCTGAAGAGGAGAGGATTATTCGCTAAACTCGTCCTGTATTGTTCCATTTCTTCTTCAGTCATTTCGGAATGTGATGTTTCAAAATGCTTTTGAAGGGCTTCGACCGAACGAAAGCTGCGCCCACAGAGAACACACTGTGTGGCGGCACGTATTAAATGATATTGTGAGTGAATTTGCAATTTATTAACCGTTTTAAATGCCAATGAACACTGAGAGCAGCGATATTTGTACACGTGTCGGTCAGAAACTGCCGCTCCTGAAATTTTTCCTTTAAATGCGTGTTGTTCTTTAAAATGCAATTGTGTCGCACTGATTGTTTTGAAAATCTGTCCGCAGCCCAATTTCCAACACTGATATCCTCCATTATTTCCACCGCTGCTTCGGGATGTGGGCAGTGATTCAGTAATTTTAAGATGACCCTGTTCATTCATGTGAGTAAATAATTCCTCCAAAATGCTGAATATTTTGGGACAACCCGGACATTGAAGATTCTCATTGACTCCTCCTGATTCTATTAGTTCATCATCGCACAACTTTGATCCACTATCACCGGAACAATCACTTTTACCATCGACATCCATTAACATATCCCTCTGCTCAGATTTGGAGTCCAATGAATCTTCATTTGACCATTCAGGAGAATGTTGTTTGTTACTCACTAATAAATCAGTTGAATCAACCAAAAGCATAAGCCTCTGCACTCCTTCTTTAGTGACATTATGCACCTCTGTGAGATGAGCCTCTAAATTGGCCCTTTCTTTAAATGCCTCTTGACACAGAGGGCATAACATTATACGTTGAGTATGTGAAGTCGTGGCTGTTGCTGATGGTGGTGTCGATGAGTTACTGCGTTGTTGTTGCTGTTGTTGCTGTTGCTTTTTGGAATGTTGTGAAACAATGTGCATTTGAATTCTCACTTCAGAAGAACTTGTATAATAACAGTATGGACACGAGTGAATTTGTTCTGATGATGCTCCTGATTCAGAATTAATTTTTGCTGCCATTTGTACGGCCACAGCCTGTTCCATCAGAGCATTCTTAAGCATTGAATCTGTCGCAGATTCCAGTGTCGCTCCCAATGGTGGTGATACCGAAATATCATCAGAATTTGTATCTAAATTCGAAGATTAAAGAGATGTTCACCAATGCTAATGCGTGACATAACTTCGCGCTTATAATTTATTTTTTACTCATTTTAAACTTATTATGCATTAAGTTAATGCGCATTAATTAACGCAAATTATTGCTGAGTTTAGCACTAATATTATGGCATAGTTTTGGAACTAATATTATTCCATATATGGTAAAATGCATATAATAATACTAAAAATGCCATACATCTATGGGTACAGTATTGCTTTGAATTTAAGCGCCTGAATTCAATTGCTTTGAATTATAATTCCATTTTAGTATTCATTTCGCAATGCACCTGTGAACTTGGCCTATAACTAGAAGAAATACCTGATACACTTTCTCTTGAGGCGACCCCAATGCAATGCGTTATTTAGTGTTAAGAATGAAAACCGACCCAACAACCCATTCACTGCCATTCCTGCACGCAATTGCCTCAAACTACTAGCAAACTACTACAATACTGTACCGCAAATACGCATGTATATATATAACACTGTCACTAACATTCTATCGTAAGATAAGAGTGAAATGATCATTTTGTAGCGTAAATTGTAACGCGGATTTTACTCATTCAGAACTCACCATTTTCAAAGATGATTTTATCATTTGCATTCAATTCTTTAACTTGAAACAGTTCTCGGATCTCCTCTTCGGCGTCTCTGATCGTTCCCATAGATCCGGACTGTTGTTGCTTCAATTGTCGAATATTTTCGTTGCGTAAGTGTTTAATGGAATTAATGTGCTGCACCAAAGAAATTTTGGTGCGTGCGGGATGCTGACAAAGGGCACAAAAGTAGTATTTCATCTCACTCTTGACCAATGTTTCTGCGAGTTGCAGATGTAGGAACACACGAGAGCAGGCATCATGGCGTGGATTTGCAGTGTGCAGCTGAAGTTTATGGATTGAGTTTGTATAATAATCACATACATTACACCGCACTTGTACCGGATTTGAGACATTGACGTACTTCAACTTCCATTCGGCACGTGCACCTCCTTCTTTAATGTGGTTTACGTGTTGAAGTCTTTGCAAGTGTTTGTCTGTCTTACAGTGGAGTTGAAAGTTCGCTTTGAGATTGGTGGTATAGTTGCACAATTTGCAGATAAATTTGCCTCCGACTGATGCCAATACTTCATCTTCACGTTGACGCGTGCGATCGCACTGAATGTGTTGACTTAACCCTTCAATAGAGTCACTCGAGTATATACCACAAACACAACATTGAAACAGACGACATGTATCATCATAAGGAACATCATGTAAGCGCAGCGATGGATCAGGATGTTCGAGATCAATCGTTGGGGACATGCCAACACCACCGAATCCTGCAGCAACTGCTGCTGCTAATGCTGCCTTTCCAGCAACTGTCTGTTGAGCATGTTGTACTTGTTGTTGTTGTTGTTGTTGCTGCTGTTGCTGTTGTTGTTGTTGCTGTTGTTGTTGCATCATTGCTGCAACCATTGCTCGCTGCTGATTTTGTTGAGACGCCATCATTAACAATGCATGATTGTATGCAATATCAGCAATATTTGCAGCCTCTGGTTGGAGATTATCTCCCGGACCCGTTTGTCCCGGTGAAAGACCTGCAGCAGCAGCGAAAATCCCGGGATGAAAGGTAAATAGTTGTTCGGGACTAATTAATCCTGCCTGTTGCAGAGCCTGCAATTGGTTCATTTGTTTAACATTTTGTTGTAATACCATCATATTATGCCCGTGTTTTTCACTAGTATTGTGAATCCTTAAATTTCTTGCGACATTTGTTTCATAATTGCAAATATCACAACGCCACGTCGCTTTAGGTTTAGTCTGAGCCCCCGCCGCAGGACTATTTGATGATTGTTGTTTACCTGCTTTTACTTCAGGCACCACTGTCGAAGGCGCCGGAGAAGTTGCATTTGATGATGGTGTTGGTGTTGTAGGAACATTGGTTGTGGGTTGTGTATTACAGACTGTAGTTGCAGAGGCTGCGGCCGCTGCCGCTGCTACTAGTGCTTGAGATTGAAGGAGATGTTCGGCGGGAATGTTTCCATTCTGCAACTCTTGTACATTATTAATGTGTTTATCTGATTGCATGTGTATGCTCAAATTTCCTTTAGTCGTGGTAGAGTAATTGCAAACTTCGCATCGATATGGTTTGTAACCACACGTGTAAGTCTCACCGCGTGCGAGTCTCGGGTGTGGCTGATTTGCGAGGCAATAGATACAATTCATTTCATTCTCAGGGTGCTTTTCTTTCATATGAATCTCAAGTGTTTCCTGATATTTATAATGCCAATTGCATTTGGGGCATTTAAGTGTTTTGCATGAGTTTCGCGAATGCATCATGGTCATGTGTCCACCTAATGACCGTGAGGAACCTAATATCAGGTCGCACTTTGGACATTCAACACCATTTGTCTTACCATCAGGATGTTGTGAGCATATGAAAGGTGAGGCATTTGTCTGAAGCGAGTTCGGAGACGATGATTGTTGTACTTGTGACTGAGGTGGTTGCTGCAGTGCCGATGCTGATAATGGGCTTTTTGGTGGTGAACTCTTTGATGGCGATGGTGAGCGCTGAAGTGTTTGATGGGCCAATGCTGTCAATGAGTGATGTTCCACCTGTTGATGCTGAACCGCCGCTGCGGCAGCTTTGGCGATCTTTTCAAGATTTGCGAGGTCCGCGAGTTCTGATGCAAATGAGTTGTCAGCGTCAGGAGTCTCACGTGACCCTGGAGTGGCAATGTTGTCCGGGTCATCACCATTCTTTGGTAGGATAAGAGAAGCAGAGGAATGAGATTCACATTGTTTAATGTCCAATGTGGAAGTGACTGGACTGGTGATGGCGGGTGAGACCAAAGTTGTGTTGGCGCTGGTGACCGAACTAGTATTGCACCCTGTCGCCATCGCACTGGAACCTGGACCTATGGTGCTGATGCTTAAGGAACTTGGACATGAGCTTTGCCGAATGGCAGCAGCTGCGACCGAATGAGCAGCAGCCAAAAGTCGCTGTTGTGCTTCCAATTGTTGTTGCACTTGTGCCTGCAACTCTGAGGGTGAACATACTGTAGGTCCGCGCGGTCGTGGCTCCAGGAACGACAACAGCGGTTCCTTTTCCTTTCCTACACCCTGAATAATGGCAGAGGTGTTCTTATGTGATAGAACCCGCTTTTCCTCTTCATTGAGTGTGATATTATGCTCACCCATGGCATGAGCAACAAATGATTTGGCATAACCGAATGAAAGTTTACAGATAAAGCACATAAGAATCGGTTTTACGGGCACTGTTGTACAACTACTCGCACTATTAGCTGCAGAGTTTTCTGAATAATTTACGTTACTTTTAAGATTGTTATTGTCCTCATCGAGCAGATCGGAAGTATCAGCAATATCAGCGCTGTGTCTCTGATCAGAGCTCTTCTCAGACGTATTTCTCAGAGTGAAAACCCTGTAACTGTGCATAATTGGTACTTCAGGAACTTTATTTTCTTGTAATAGGTTCTGATAGGCATGGCCATAAAGAGCACTGTACAACGCGGCCGCTGAGCTCCGGGAGATGTGAAATGCAGAGACCACTTGAGGAAAGACCACATTACTATGGCCATATGGAGGTGTCATACCACGTGCATCTATGATACTACCCTCTTGACTGATCTCTGCTTCCACTTCACTGCCTTCTGATTCGGCACCTTCGATGATGTATGCCGATCCATCGGGATTGTAGACTATTTTACCTGTAAAATTTTCCACATCACTTATGGAACTCGTCACACTATCAGTGTCACGATGTTTTACAGTCGTTTGACTCCTCCATTCTTCGGTGGATTTACGCAGCGAATCGGTCGCTCCGATCGTTTTTCCGATGAGTTTATTGCGAAGTTCTGCGAGTCCCGCATGCTCTAAATTGGTCGACACCTGTCCCGTGTCCAGTGTTAAATGTGATGAGGTCGATGTACCTGTTAATGCTGCTAATGTGTCATTTTTTGTGACAGTTGTTTCCGACGAATTTTCCATTCTTTATGATTATTATTATCAATAGTATTAATTAGTGTCGCAATCGCCTCAATTAGTGACGTCACCGTATTTTGTGAGTACATAGCAACATGACAGCGTGATTCAACTTTACATCTCTGGTCCTCATTACCCTCTATAATACGGAAGTAAAAGAGAAAAAGACACACATTATAATTTGATCTAAAAAATGTTCGCGAAAATTGAATTTCTAAAAATATAATGAAATGTCAGAAGTTCCACTATGTATAACTATGGATGCATGGTTTAAGTTGGAAAGAGCTAGTTACAAATAAATGGCCACGAAAATGGCTTCATTTCGAGCACAGTGCAATTTTTAAAGCACTCTGCAGGTCAATATTCGTGCCCATTCATAAAGATTTAGCAGCGCGTAACCCACGCATAAGTTGCTCCATACTCAAGTGAGAAGAGAGAGCATTGAGGGGGGATGAGGGGGATGAGGGACTTCAGAAGAAGGGGAAGGACCTTGACCATTGATGGATGGCATTTCAGCCGTAACAAACTAAGAACAGAACAGCACACATGTCTTGTAAAACTCTTTTATATATTAAAAGGTGAGAGGATGGGGGACAAAGGTAGTGAATTGGGGGACCCTTCAGAGTTGAGAAGAGAGATATGCTGCAATGGTTGTGGCAGTAGTTGCAACGAGTCATCCATTTGTGGCATAAATAGGCCTAACTCATCCATAGTAAAAGCGGCTGATGAGATATAAAGACAGAGACACTAGTAGAGTGGTAAGATACTGATTTGGTGGTGCTATTAAGATCATCTATGATGCATAACCTCCTACTTTGTGGTGGTGTACGATGTTGTTAAGGCACTTCTAGTTGCACACATGACAAGACAACGCAAAACATAAATTAATGCTGCAGTATAATTTTTAGAGAGCGTTTAAATTACTCTACCATAACACACTGAGTAATAACAACATCCGGGTTTAGATCCAAAAATTTTTATTACTTTCACAGGAATAAAAATATTATTTTCTTCATTCGATAATTAAAAATTTAGTGTGATTAAAAGTTATTATTAATAGTTTAGGGTCTCTAAAAGTTGACACTCTATGCACTGGCTATGCGCTGACTATGGCATAGTCTATGCCATAGTCTATGATTAAAGTGAAAAGAGATTTCTCACTTTCAGCAAATCACTACACGAAACAAGAACTCTAAAATGTCCCAAAGGTGGCCACCTTCGTTGAGTAAATGTCTCAAGAGAATGCAAAAGGGGGGCCCATACCACGACGGGGGACTCGAGAGTTGCATCGGAGAGTGACATACAGCAGGGTGCAACTTATGGGCATCATTGAAGGGCACACCTGAGTTAACGGGCAGATAGAAATGCAGTAGGGGTGTGGGGGAAGACAAGCATCAGGATTATGGATGTATGTGTGGTAGTGATGGTAGTGTAATACTAATTCCCCATCGATTGGACACCCCTTATGAAACCCTCCTTTGCTAAACCCCTGAAGGCAACTGTCTGAAGCAGAACTTTACTTCTCTCTCTCTCTCTTCCCATGACAGGGCTCACATTTTTAATGCTTTTCAGTAGTCGATGCCAAAATTTTTCTTTAGTAAGCACAGCTCCAGCGATTAGTGAGCCCTAGTGAGCCATGCCAACAATTATCATTCAAATCTCAAATACAAAAGGTTCCACGTCCGAGTGAATGGGTTTTAAAACGCACACCTGGGCCTAGGTACTCAGTACATAATTGAATATACGGAGAATGTCCACGACAATACCAATATACTGAGCCTTAAAACTGAATGACATTACTTTTAAGATTAACATCTCTTAAAAAGAAAAAACATTCCTCATTTTAGTCTTTTGCTTATTATTATTATTATTATTATTGAAAATGAGAAGTATACATATTCATATCCATATACATGTACATGTACATGTACATGTACAATATACATATATACATATATGCACATATACATATTTTCAGCAAATCTCAAACAAAGTTAGAAACAAATGATACGAGAATTATGAAATTACAATTTACAAATACCAGGAAACGGCGACCGGTAATTTCACTTTTATTCGCATTTCGCCATCGTGGTAATATAAAGACTAATTACAACAACAATAACATGAACATAATATAATGAGAATACCTGAATAATGGAATCATTCTGCGAACAATAATAAAGCAAAGCCTCAGCGAGTCTCTAACATTAATTAAGCACTAACAAAAAACATTCATTAAGTTGAGGAAGTCACGCAATTAGTGCTGAGCCGGGGTTTGGAGTTCAATATAAAAGACTGAGACAAGCTGCTGTTGGTGCTAATTATGTCTCATTAAGGGCCTATGTTAGTAGATGCTGTAGATGCTAGTATATGCTAGTAGAAGTCTCCCCGCGATTGAGGCTTTATTCAAGTGAAGAGAATAATTAAACAAAAGGGAATTTCCCATTCAAGGCCTATGTGCCATGTTAAGAGGCAAAGTGAATGAGTGCAATATAATAGCTCTATGTTAATTGGTTTGTAAAATGCCGTGAATAACAAAGATAAACAGATAATCCATTTTGGAAACGCAAACAGCACTACTAACGCTTAACTGCAGTCTAAAAGAAGAAGAGTCACAATAATAAAAGGCATCCTCTTGTTTTTTGAAACGCATTTTTTCGGGAGATTCTTCACTTGTATTTGACAGGATCTGAGGGATTCTTTTGGCAGCAGAGCTCTTAACAAAAATTTTACAGCGATTTTTCTTTTTCTCATTCTCTATACATTCTCTTTACTTTTTGTGACTAATATTTTACAGAAACTAAATTCCAATAGTGTTGTCGCTGATATCAATTGAAAAGACATAGGCATGCATACCTAACGAATAGCAGAGAGTGAGAAGAATAAGAGAATATAAACTAAAGGTTCACCATTTGAAAGTTGCATCCCCTGAATGGCAATCCCCACACGAGCACCCTATGGCTTCTCTATTCCTCTCTTACTTTTGGAACATAATTAGTTATTCTAAAATCAGGGTAAAAGAAGTGAAGGTATGAATTGAATTGGGGTGTTATGGATAAGGGAGATGAATAAAAGAACGAAGAGAAAAGAGAGACGACAGAGCAGGACCAAGCCAAATGTTCTACTATGTTCTACTAGTGCTTTATGATCGTGGGAAACTAAACTAAACTAAGCTTTCTTGTCCAATCAATGGTGGAGAATCGAAATGAGTGCGACACTATTTTGCACCTTTAGTCGTAGGTAAATCACCCCTGTCAGGCCTCTCGTCATCCCAAACGCATCTTATCCCCCCATTTGCCCATCCCCTCTCCCATATCCATCCATCCTGAAGAGTCCAGGTGTGCATTGGGCATATTATTGCAGCACTAACACCATAGTCAGAAAGATAACAAGAGCCATGAGGAGGTCCTCTCTCAGTCTCAATAATATACGTAGTTAAGTACATTGCAGTCATATATACTGAACAGCAAATACTTTGCTAAAACTTTCACATACCTAAGCTTTACTGTCTAAGATATCAGTGGGGGGATGGCATTGAATAGGAGCTCAATACGGTTGTGGCTTTAGGTTCGGTAAAGATTTTGATAAAATGTGTAAACACGATGATGAAGAGAATTTATTTTTTAAAATTCGTCTCATATTTTTGTCTTTTCCTCATTCATTCATTTAACGATTATATGTCGTTACTTTTTCGCGATCACGGAATAGTGATAAGTTATTAAATGGTAGTGCGAGTGATGGTTTAAAATACGGGGATTAAAAAGACTATAGTTAGAAATAACAAAGAGAAAATATGCAAAAAGAGGCGGAGAGAATAAAATTCCCAATTTGAGCATGAAAGCGTATCACTCTGTCAATATATTATTATGGCATAACTCAAGAGGTTTTAACATCAGCATCAAAGCGCGACTCAATTCTCTTTCTCTCTTTTCCAAGTAATGTATATCTTTAGTTCAGAGCACGCCATACGCATAAAATTGTGAACGCACACACTAAGCTCATAGATAACAGCTTCACAGAGGCGAGAGCCAAAAAATGATATACCGTTAATTAGCCCTGTCTCTATGACTATGTTATATACCCTCGTGTACTGCAATGCAGAGCCTCTTTTTTCCTCATCCATCCCATCCATTGCTATCCCCACCTTAAGCCTAACTTCTGCGTCGAGTTATATTTTATCGATTTTTCACTCTCCCCTCAATGTTGTGAGAGATGAGCTTTTTTCCTGCAGAGCACTCACACAAAGTTATATACAAAGTTATATACACTCTGCGGATGGATGTTGAAAACGGAGAGAACGAGAGGCTGTGCACTATTTTTTTACTACTACTTTCATACATACTACTTTCATATAAGTTATATTGTAATGAAAAAAATTAAACGGACAAAAAATCGAGCGGAAAGTCAATCGATAAATTCTATGCGCGATATTGAGTCTGCTCTCTCCTATTCTTTCACACTGAGAGGGTTAACAGGCAATATATGAATTTGTCAACATTAAAGTGTTTCAAAATCGGGTGTTCGGGTGTTATTCATTCGGGTGTTATTCACTCGGGTATTGAGTTTCTGTTTGGGTTTTGTAATCGTAATTTTTTTTCATGCGCTCATTCCCTTTAAAGATGCATTTTGGTACTCGGAGTAGTAATGTAGTACTAGTAAGTTTTGCATACTATTGTATCATGGAGGAACAATTGGGCGCCTGTTAAAAAAAAGTGAGGGGGAGAGGGAGAGAAGAGGTTCTTAACAGGTTTCCATAGAAACACTGACATATTTAGATGGGTGTTATAGCAACGACGAGAACACCAAGATAACATGCATCCCTCTCCCATGAGTGTCGACCCCCCTTATAATAGTCTAATATGTATTAAGCACCAAACGCATCACAGGCCCAACGGACCGCATTTCTGTTATGCAAAAGATAACGAAAATTGCATTTCTTTGTCACATCATTTTTTGCCATGGAACACTCTCACAACCATTATATACACTAGTCAACCAATAAACAAAATATTCATTATTATTTCTTTTAACTAATAAACCTGAACCGTATACTACATTCATTATACTACAACTATACTATCGACTATCCAATACTATGGACATTCACACTCTAACCCTTTATCACAGTGCCAGTAGTGAATGCACTGTTTATCTTCGAAGGAAAAGGATTTACTGTGGTGAAGCAAAAGAAAAGTCAGGGTCATGATCACCACAACATTGATAGGGTTTGTGTGAGAGAGTGAATGTGTGTATATGTGTGTGATCACTGTTTGAGGAGGCATAACCATCTAACTGCAATCGCAAGTACATGTACTAGTAGTAGTAGTGCAAAGCGTAACGTTAGCTGCAATTGGGAAAACCGCTTAAACACCTGAGAGAGCAGAGAAAGAATTGAATAGAAGAGTATGTCGATGGGCAGAGAGTGAGGCAATGATGGAAAAAGCTCACATGAGTGTAGCTATAGTTTGGCTTTAGCATTAGAGAGAGAACAGAGTGGAGAAAGAAAAAGTGATGTGATCTACTGATGTGTTGATATCAACAGGCGATACAACAATATAACAACAAAACCAAAACAATCACAAAAAACAAATCCTTTCTCTGTTACGAGGCAAACATTACAACAATACGCAGTTATAATAAATGAATGTATAGACAGAAAGACACAAATCGGGAAAAATGTAATAACAACAATAATGCCATAGGGAAAGGAAAAAATAATCGTTGACTATTATCCATTTACGCATAATTTTATTAATTTTATATTATTAAAAAATAAATTTTTAACTCAAATTTAGTTATTTATTAGTTATTACATGTATAAAGTTAGTTATTTAGTTAGTTTCATAAAAAATGAAAAGGTCGTCAATAATGATTACTTTACTTTTGAAAGTGTGCTTTGGCAATGCCGTTAGTACTTTATTCTTTCATTCTTTTTTGCGAATACTATAAAATTGCTTAAGTATGCAGTTGCAGAGTCACGCATTTTATATATTGAAAGAATGGATTAAAATATTTGGTGCAAATTTTGAAAGATCAGCAAAAAAAAACAGCTCATAGTTTGTTTGAGACACAAGAATCACTGCACACATACATAAACCATTATATTGAACACCTGCACCCTGAAGAGAACATCGACAAATTCCGACCGACCTGTTGGGGAAAAGACTAAACTTGTCAAAGATACTGCTTTGGCCATTTGCTTACTATGCTTACTATATCAGGCAAACATTTCATAGCGCGAGGTGAGGGGGCTCAGGGGTCACAATAGAGGTCAATGAAGGTGGGATGTGAGAAAAAATCTATCTATGCATAGCCGCGTACAATCGTTAATTAAGTTTGTGGTTTGCCGAAACCAGCATGAGGACATTCCTTAAAGTTTATCAGGTCAAACAAGTGGCGCGGTCGACTAAGATTTTGATATACTAGTATTCTAGTGTACAAGTATTTATTGCTACTCGCATAATAATTATTAACGAGCCCAAGCGTGGAATTAATATTTGCCGAAACGAAAATTCATACTAACTTCAAACTAATTAATAATTCCAAAGACCGGAGAAATATGATGCTAAAAATGAGATACGATAATGGGGAATATTTCACTGACAAAATATTTTTGGGAATTACCATATTAAGAAAGTTCCGGCTGTCACTTGAGATTTTCGAGGTCTTTGACTCTACCTTTTTTAAATGCTTTACCTTTAATTATTACTAGTAATACTAAGACCTCCTTGATAGCGGGTTGGGCTCGTGGTTTATGACACCTGTGGGGTCGGTTTGGCAATGGGCGTTGTTAAATATTATCGCTGCAACAAGCATTCAATACCATCACTAGTGAATCAACTATCAAGAATCAACATATACAATAATGGTATCTCTGTCTTAAGAGACGCATCTTTTTTTCATAAACACCTCTTCACCCCCCATCTTTGTAATGAGCGCTTTCAATGCATTCTAAAAGTTGTTAGTGTTTTTTAATGAAATGCCTTTTTTGTATCTCACTATGCAAACTCAACTATATAATTCACAATATACACCAATGCAATAGCATAGACTAACACAACACACAGAGCCTCTCTTTATTGCCACGCAATTAAAAGTCTCTAAAGGGAATTGCTAAGGACATGGAATTAACAGAGCTCCTTAATTGCGTCTGCAATGCCTTTAATTGCACGCAACGAGGGAACTATTAAATGAATCGCATCTCACTATAATCGCAGCTGAAGGCAGAGGCATGCATACCATAGCATGGCACACAATATGGTCGCTGATTTTTCTTTGCTTTTTTTATTATATATCGCCGCCGCCCCCTCTCACTTTTATCCCCCACGGCACATCTCATATACACACGGTTCTACTCATTCGGTAAAGCTCAGGCTGACTGCCAATCGATCGCTTTTGCATAAAAGAATATAAGAAAATGGAGGCAATACTGAGAAAGCACAAGAGGAGAGAGATGAGAGAGAGCCTTATGAGTTTGCTAGTGAAGGGCTCCACAACACAAAACTCCTCTGTGTATGGCTATTAATACAAGCAGTTGCAAGTAGAACAGCAGCAGCATCCATAGATCTGTATGTGATGTGATGAATCTCGCAGAGGCATTATTGGAGTGATGGGGGAGTCAGTTGATGCTCGATGCAGTTGTGATGGAGAGAGAGAGAGAGAGAGAGAGAGAGAGAGAGAGGGAGAGAGAGAGACATAGAGAGCATAGAGAGCATACAGAAAAAAAGAGAATGGGGGGAGAAAAGACATGTTATAAAAACAACACTCTGCTAAAAATGTTTGCCTCTCTCGTGCTTAGGCTCAGATGAACCATGGTTAACATGCACTGCTAAAATCTATTTTTGCTATTTTGGTATTGAGTTTGCCAAATCGTGGATCATACCAATACATACATCGGCGCGACGATGAACAACATTTGAAAGTCTCAAGTACATGCAACATAATTAGCTCCAATAACCGGATATCGAAAATAACACGGGTTCAGAAATGAGAGGCCAAAATGAGAGTAAAAAAAAGAATTCAGTGTAAAAATAATAGTGATTGATACGAATTTGGTGTGATCATCTTGTCCCGAATGTCAAATGAGGAGACGAACTAATAGCAGTAATAGCAATCAATGGAAAGCAATAATGGCAATAAAGAAATGTGAGGGGAGAGTGTGAGAGAAGTAAAAGGTGAATACTAGTGAATACTAGTGAATACTAGTGAATACTAGTGAATACTTCCGAAGGACTAAGGTAACAATATAAGAAATTAAGCACAACGACAATGACCTCAGCTTAGATCCTCTCTCATGCTCACATTGAGCAAACCTTTTTTCTGCAACAATAATGAAATGCCAAATAGAGAAAGATGTTTGGAGAGAGGAGGAAGGGAATAGGGTTTGAGTAAATTTAAACACTGTGCTGTTCAACTAAACTTATATATATTCTGTTTCTAGTGCTGCTGTTGCCTCAGCTTCAACTAAAAATCTATTGTGTTCAGCAGCGCAGAAATATTAATTAAATCTAATTACACTCTTTGCTGTTTCTTGAGCTACGACAGACTTATGCCTTACCCCACCGTCCGTGACTAATATGTCCATTTGAATTTACAGGTGAATGTTTTTGTGTTTGTGTACATGTTCCTCACAAATGAGTATTGCATGTGTGCGTGATTGGAATATACAGACAGAAATATACAGCATTTCTCTTATTCTTCTCCGAACCCCAACTCCCTTAGAGTTGTGATCTCCTTTTTTTTGCTTTGCTTTTCTTTTAATGCTTTACCTACTACTAGTACCTACTACTAGCACTTTTGTATTGCTTTATTGCATGCTCAAGAAAAAGGAGAAAGAGAGAACTGTGGAGCGGAAATGCGGTGACCCTTTGCGAGCGAAACTGACCACACACTCGTAGGCATATCCGTTAGTTGTAAGCTAAGGTGATAATGAGAATATACATGGAATTAAACTCGAACCCCATACCCATACAAACAGAGTGTTTTTGTCTGCGTATTTTTTCAATCTTTTCTCCTCTATTGATGGGAGCTGAAACCCACCAATGAGCATTAGTAATAATAATAACTATATTATTCATAATTTACGAGTAAAATTTAGCTTAATTCAACATGGCTGACTAATATAACTAATAAAGATCCAAGGTTTCACTATACTTCGTCAGCATCCTCTCTCTCACTCTCATTTTCTCCTCTCTGTACTCATTGTTCATATCAACCATTTATATTGTACACTATATATTATATTATATTAGCAATAACCCATTAATCCCCTCTCTCGTATTCGCTTCCCACTCTTTCAACTCACAATTCACTAACATTCACTAGCAACCCGAAAGCAGCTGAATTTGCTTGGCCATTGCAGACTCATTTGGGGCTTTCACATCATACTGATGATGCCCACACTATGAACGTATAAAAGTATGAACGAACAGAGTGAAAACGGAGGGCATATAACTAAATACAAGTGAAATGCAAAAGTGTATGCGAAAATACCCCCCTAATACAAGTTTATGCCGCCGCAGAATATTATAAGAGAAAAGCAGACACATCTCACAGGCGCATATTATACAAGTATACTAGGAGAGTACTAACAAAAGCAAAAAATATTAATGTTATTGCGAGCGGTTGTTACGTTAGTACATACATACTAGTAGTGTGTATGTATATATATACTCTACCGAAGGCAGCAGCGAATGCTAAATTAACTTCTTGAGGCTTCATTATATTAATTCGCTATGCATTTACTATGCGTTTGCCCTTAGCATAGGCAAAAGGAAGAAGGAAAGTTTTAATTCTCACTCATTTGCAATTGTCCTTTTCATTCAAATCATCATTCATTTCATTACTAATATTATTAATAATATACTCTCACACTGTGTGTGTATGAGTAACACAAATAGCGCTAATTTCATGTTTCATATTATTAATAAAAGCCCAATGCCTAAAACGTCATTATTGAAAAAGTTAACATTTATACAGACAATGATGTTAACGGCCCAAGGACAGGTTTGCGTAATGAATACCCGTGATTGAATTAGTTTTAGAGTAAATATTTTTTTGGTCATTCAATTTTATGAATAATTAATAATAATTACTTTTTTATGCGTGTAAAATGTAATTACTATGTAATGAAAATGATATTGTATTTTATTTTTTATTTTTTCTCATTTTAGTCCCTCACTGACAGATTGAAACCCAAACATCGTCTACAACCACGTGGTTTGGCTTCACTGTTCTTTTACTTATAGCAATAGTTTAATACTTGTATACTAGTATAAAACCATAGCTATACTAGGCTATACAAGTATACTGGTATTAAACCATAGCTATTCATAGCTATACAAGTATACTAGTAGTATACTAGTAGTGCAGTAGAGGACAAGAACCAGAGACAGAGAGAGCACAAACAATGAGGGAGATTTATTTTGAGTCCATACCTTCAGTACCTTGAAGATGTGAACCCATAAAAAGCAGCGAAACGTGTTGACGCTGACGTTAGATGATACACAACACACACACACTCACGGAATAGATACTGAAAGAAAGAGAGACACATTCACACACAATCTATTTCATTGCACGTTTATAGCACTATTGCTCGATAACCACGTGCTGCTGCTCAATATCACAACACTCAATGCTTAGAGAATGACACACGCCAAACCAAAGTCTGATACTATTTTGTTGTGAAGCACTACTACCAGTACTAGTACTACAGTACTAGCATTAGTGTCAACAGCAGCATAACAAAATACGAGAAAAGGTGTGAGTGCAGAAAGTGTGTCTTAATGTAAATGTCATACATATATATTTATAAATGAAAAAAGCGTATTTTTAATAAACTAAAACCTGAACACTGCGCTTTGCAAAAAAGTGAATACTTTCTTTTCTTCTTCACACACTAGGCACAGGTCCGCCCAACTCAAGGATATCTGCATACAGTAATTAATTCCCTGAGATTGAAACTCAACATCCAATCCCGATGCGGGGAACATTTTATTGGCCTCCAATTACATTACAACCGTGTTCTGTGCCGTGCGCGTCAGGATTACGTGTTAGTGAGAGATGCATATAAAAAACAATACAAAGGGGGAAAGAATGTGAATAACTTTAGGGGATCAGTGTAGAGACTAACTTCGGCCGTAAGTTAACAACACGAAGGTGAACGAGAAGATGAAAAGCGACAAAAGGGACTTCACCATGTGTATGCCCCTCTCGCACTGTAATTACATGATTCAACTGAAGCAGGGGCGAGCATAGAGTATTGGAAGAGATTGCAGTGTACAATTAAAATGCTAATACCTCTTCGAGCGGCGCGTACTGTCAATAAATATGGCGAGACTCATGTATTTATTTATTAAAAAAAATGAAAGACCCATAAAAAGGGAGAATTCACTAGTCCCTTACCTTAACAACTCATAGACCGCTGACAGTTTTAGGATGGCTTTAGATGCATTGATGATGATGCTTTTTATTATGGCAGAGGAACTTTGTTAGCATCACTCATATATATCATATATATATATATAAAACAACTGAGTGACAGTGAGGAACTTTAAAGTTAGGTTCTTATATATATATATATACTTATTACATATATAATATATAACTGACTTAAGGCCGCATCTTACATCTCATACATCTCTCGGCCGCCGCACTGAGAACACACATTATTCAGCATCTGCATATGCGATAGTAGTGAATGGAGAATACTGCTGAAAAAAGGCAGCGGCACACACACATACACTTCTTGTTGGAGAATGAGCAGCAAAAGCTTAGTTTTAGCGGCTCTCGTGTAAAACTCACACACAGGGATAGAGTAAAAGAAGAGAGTGTAGAGAAGATCAGTTCAATCACGTCAGAGTAATGCCGTTGACTCTCACCACTCGCATATGCAACCGAAACGCGTTATAAAAGCGACCGGCGCTTGCGTAATCATGACTGATGAGACTAACACCTAAACTAAGCAAAAGCAATCACAATTCGCCATCTCTAGGAATGGATTGTTTCCAATTATTCTTGTAAAATACATATCGACCCAAACATAAAACTACGCTTTTTTATCACTGAGCGCATACCCGACCCAACTTACGACCAACAATCCCATACCGCGCAATCGCATACGAGTTTCTATCATCCGAACTCAAGTCACACACACTAGTCATACACACTACAATGGGAGCACTTTTTTCTTTACGTTTTCTTCTCTTTCACTTCTTTCACTCTCTTTTATCCGCATCATCTCTTTAATGTCCATTATATTTTTTTCTAACTTTATTTTTACATTTAAATGTCCGCGCATTGCCAAATCTTATAGAGAACTTTCATATAGACTACTTTCATATTTTTTTATAACAATAATTACTTTCAATCTTAATAACGATTTCGGGCAATTTAATTAATATGCTAAAAAATAACTTCGTTTTGCGTGCGCATAAATTAATGCGTTCTCCGGCTAAATATAGTATTTGTCAATTGAATAGTGTTATGGATCTAAATATATTTTTTGCTTTAAATTATACACACCATGTATATAATGATAGCACATCACTGACTGTAAAACTATCATCATCTTTAGTGATGGCATCACAATCTTGTTAGTACTTCATAGATAACTCTGGGGACTGCACTCACAAAACCCGGATCTCTTTTCATGTGTGATTATTAATAATTCTGGAGTCATTAGCAAAAGGAGAGTGTTCTTTTTATTTTACTCAATAAAAAGGGGGGGACGGTGAAGATTTAAAGCCAAACGTATACATAAAGTGTATACGAATAGTATATCTTAAAGAAAATACCTCTTATGATGAGAACTAATCATTAGCTTTAAAAAAAATTGTTTTGAGGTACGAAAACATATATAAAGACCGTGTTATTATCATTGACCAAATGGAATCTTCGTCTAAATAAACTATAAGTAAAAGCATTTCAGCACTAAGAATCGGCATAACTTTAACACAATGAACGGGAAGTTTCTTTTTTGCTGACCACAGTAAAGAAAAACAACAACTAGAGCTTTACCAATCTTTTTTTTGAATCTTATTTCCAATATGAAGAGTATTGAACTACTGTTAGAACTTAGAAAGAGAAAGACAGAAAAAGGTCTCTTATTTCTTAGTTATTGCATTGGGGAGCAAAAATAAGCATTAGTTTTGGAAAAACAGTGCTGTGTGCTCACTGTGTGAGTTGTATATGTATGTGTGTGTATGTGTGTGTATATTGTGCCGTATACTTCAGTGACCAGGTGCGAAGAGGCGTTGAAAATAAGCACTGGTAATAATAACTACACAAGTAGAGTAAAGCTACATTTAGTAGAGATGAGAGACACAAACCTGTGCTAAAGGCACGGTTATTTCGTACTATGATTTTGAGAAAAGATGTATACAGTCAGGTATAAGATGAGAGGAGATTCTATGCATAAATAGTCAATTCACTACAAAAGGCTTGAGCCGTCGGATCCTTTAATAAGCGATAATAAAGGGGATTGCAGAGGAATAACGCGAAAGAGAAAAATTACATATTTTTTGCATCGCTATACTCAAATGAAATTTTGGAGCTTAAGCGGTGAAAATAGTGAACATAGTGAACGGTGGTGGTGAACTCCTTTCTATTATGATCCGTAACATTGCCATAGTATAAGAGAGAATAGGAAAAAAAGAATCTCACAGAAGTGAACCCGTAACCTAACTTCTCATTAGCATATTTTCGCCAACAACAGGCAAAGAGAGTGTCTCTCTCATTCTCTTTTCTCTCTCTCAATTCTTTTCTATTCTCTCCTCTCTCTTTTCTTCTGTCTCATTCTTTTGTTACAGAAATGGTGACCATCTGTACACTGTTTATAATAAGATAGAACATAGGCATGGATAAAGTTTCAGACTTATTATTTTCTTTTGCTTATCCAATGGGGCTTTACAGTACTGGGGATGTGCAAATTCGGGGATCATTCGGAGGGGAACAGAATGATAAATAATAAGAAAAAAAATCGACAATAGTGATGGTCTGTAACTTGTATGGTTATGTATGGCCATGTATATAAGGTATTAGCCACGTTAGCATTTTATTCATAGTATCTTCACCGAACAAATCTCTTATCGTTTCTTTTTTTTAAATAATAATAAACAAAAAGATAAAACAGGATTGACGCAGAGTCTCGCTATTTCGGGTTTTTTATCAGAGAGACGTGACATCCCCCACCATCTCCAACTCTCTTTCACTAGTGCATTAATTCTTTTTAGATTCCCCCTCATCCCACCCTTGAAAGTGCATATTAGGGTGGCCAAGAATTACTTTTAGATTCATTTACAAGCATGTACCATACTCTGAAAATGGCTCCATCACAACGATCAAACATAACATCCATACATAAGGGGAGGAAGAGGCAGTTATTCAACGCTGTGATATGTTTCTACTCTAAATCGACTATTACATAACTAATTTCAAATGACGCCATGAAACGTGTATGATTAAATTCTAGTAAAAGTAAAGCACTGTTTTTTAAGAATGAAAATTTTTCTCTCATTTTCTCACGGATTTTAAACCGATGTAAATTCCAATTGAATGATTTCATCGCTTTGATGCTATAGTTCTACTATGTTCTGCTATTGTTCTACTGTTAAATGGAGAGCATTACAATTGATGACAAAAAGCGTCTTAAGCTCCACACTCTCATTTAGAAGTGAAAAAAAAGTCTAATGAACAAAGAAGCGAATTGACAAAAGCGAATACGCTTTATTTCTTTGAATGAAATTCTTTTTCTAGTTTAGTACTAGTAAGTTAACGGCAATTAAGAGTGTGAACGCGCTAATTGAGAGCATGAAAACGAAAAAAAGAGCATCCTAATAAAGAAGAGAGAGAGAGAAGTGATGGTGATGTTGAAACACTCGCATACACCACAGGCAGCGGAGTAACACATTTAATGTGCTTAATACAGTCTTATTGCAGAGAGCAGAGGCATCACATCACAATCAGAGCTTTCTTTAATCAGGATTTAGTGAGCTCATCTCTAGTCTCTCTCTCTCTCTCTCTACTCTCATCAGTGTTCACACACTCAGTCTCTCACTTGCATATCCTTGGGGTGACGAGAAAAAAATGCTTAATTGTCGTTAAATATGTTAAAACGCGCAGCCATACAATCGTATGGGGCTTGAAAAAGCTTTTCACGCTGAAATGAGTGAAGTGATGCTTCCTTTTTGCAGTGCGATGAATACAGGAAACGTTTCTCTTTTCATTTGCATCCGCAAATTAAGACCTCGTTTAATGTGTTTAAATAGACTCTCTCTCAACTTTGCTCTTGAGAAGCATTTTCCACCATTGAATCTCTCTCTCTCTCTCTCTCTGTCTCTCTCTCTCTCTCTCTCTCCCTCACTCTCTCTCTCTCCCTCACTCTCTCTCTCCCTTTTTTCAAATCTCTCTCTTTACACTAGTAGTCTATGAGAAAGTTTTTTTTCTGAATGTTTTTTAGAGTCAGAGTCGACTGAGTGCATCACTGAGCCCAACTAGTGTTAAGGCAGCTCTTTTACTATTTTCTGTGGTATCTTGTGCCGTTTGGCGTTCAAATTATTATTAAAAAATAATTTCTTTTAAAACTCCATATGGCGAAAGCTGAAAATTAATTCCTTTTGTTGATAGCATAGAAGCAATGTAATTTAGTGAAAAAAAGAGAATGATGAAAACATGAACTGCATTATTATTATTATTATATTGAATACTGAATTAAGTTAATTTTTTAGTTTTCTCTCATTTTATTTTCTCATTTAATAGAGTTGCATATGAGAGACATGAGAGAAAAGAGAGATGCAATAATGAAATAAAGAGAAAATAGCGTGGCTGTTGTAATGTGAGAAAACAATTCAGGAAGCTTGAAACAAAATTGAAATATTAACCTAATATGTATTAGTGTTAACCAACCTTACGTACCCTTAAACAATAAATTTTACCTTCTTAAGGAAAAAATTTAGTTAGTAGCAAATTCGTGAATTGGAGGAGTATTCGGTACGAAGCATGCACAGGTGTGAATGTTGCGGAGGGTGAGGAGTTTGTTATTATTCACTGCCTAATGTCTGTATGGTAAAAGGTGACTAAAAGAAAAAGAAATGCGCCTCAGCAACAGGCTGATAGAGAAGTGAAGAGGAGAGAGAGAGAGAGAGAGAGAGAGAGAGGAGAGAGAGAGGAGAGAGAGAGAGAGAGACGTGAAAGATGCGATAGTGAGACGTATGTATGGGTACGTGCGTATAAAAGTCAACTAAAGGGAAAAAACATTAATCAAAGTGTGTAAAAAATGGGCGGTAAATGAAGGTGGCTTTCCACGTTGCCCATCTACACCCCTTAGCACTCCTCCACCTTTAACAAGGAGCAGCAATCGGAAAGTTGGAGAAAGGTATGGTAAGGCTGGAGGTTACTCTGTGGCATAGTCTTCGACAAGATTTGATTGCAGACAACAATTTAGCGAACAGCCTCTAGCGCAGTCTTAACTTTAGCTAATGTTATATTATTTTGCACATATTTGTTTTAAGATATACACAATATAAACGCAATCTGACGTCCTCATGATGGATGAGGGGATAGTTAAGGCATAAGACGAGATGATGCATGCCCATACACTCATGTAACTCTTATACGTAACAGTGACACCCCCAATATCCTTTCCCCATTTATTGCTATATGTTTAGAGAGTTCTTAAGACGAAGAATAAGTCAGTTGCAATGATGAGATGAGATGCGAGCATCGCATAACTCAAACAAAAAATCTCTATGCATCGTCTATGCATCGTCGTTCTTTTACCTTAGAGCCTGTTTACCCGCATTTTATTTTTTCGTCTCACAATTGCAGTACTATCGTTATTTCTAGTAATACTGCAGACATGGATGTCAATCAAATTTTAAGTTCGTGTAGGAGGACCTTAGGAACAGGTTTGCGGGCGAAAAAATAGGTACAAAAAATAGTATGTATATATGTATGTATATGTATCCCCCGAAAGTATCAATAGCCCGGAAGGTTGGAATTTATTCTCTGCGACTAACAGACAGGTTTGAAAATTTTTCATCTTTCTATTCTAAGCCCTTAGGGCAGGCATGCGTATGTATTTGATATATTCCCTCTATGAGGAGATACTTTTGTTGTCCATCCAATGATCATGTTAGTAAATGATCACATTTTTGCCTAATTTGTGATATCTCTGCCACGATGGCAATTACATTCTTATTGCCGCACGTTTTAATTTTTTTAAATGAAATGATTTATGCACGAACGTGTCAATGCACTTCACAAGGTTAGTTAATCAAACTATTTTCTTAGTATGAGCATGACAACTTTCTGATTAATAATTTTTAAAGGTACGAAAAAATTATATATACACCATATTGATGTATGATTAAACACTGCCATTTTCTTGAGCATAAATTGAGCATTAATCACCAAAGAAATATATACGCACGGGAATAGGTGCACTGCATTCATACGGTAATTATCAAAATATAAGTTATTAAGAAAAAAGGAAAAATAAATGAGAAGTGAATAACCAATGCAATAATAATTATTGTTGAATGCGAAAAGAAAAAAGTAATAAAGAGAGAGATAATTTAGTACCGAATATTACTAGTATGGAATATTCCTATGGTATTCTGATTTCGGCGGAATAAAAATGGGCTCTCATTACTCGGGGAGTGGAGCCACAACTTTTCTCACACTTTTTTTGCGCAAATAATATCGATCTCTATTAGAGATTGACTTTGAGTATATGTTAGAGAATTGAAGCACACTGAAAACTAATCAATGATTTTGAGGCAGTGCTTTTGAAGAGCGTCGCAGGAATAAAGAAAGGCATCACTGATCAATTTCAGCATCAATTAGGTCATCGCACCATTGGTCCGTGTGTATGTGTGTGTATGTCTGTGTGTGTATGTATGTGTTTGTTCCTTCAGCCGGACTTTGCTTTGCAGATCATAAAAGGAAATTATTGATTCGCGCAAAATAATAATAACGATATATTTTTGGGCGCACATTATTTTTATCTCATTTTCATGTCTTTAGTATTTTCTAGTCTCTCACTCTCCTTCCATTATATCTATGCTCAATCTTTGGAGTCTAAGTGTGGTCCTATCCATAAAAATGTACCTTTTACAAGGGCAAGGAATGGAACATTCTCACAACTCAAGTCCGGGTAGTCCCTGCAGGTGGTGACTATACTAACTTTGCACGTGTTTTATGCCCTTTTATTTATTTATTATTGCCTTTTACCTGTGTATATATTTATCTGTTATGTGCACAAAATAATGAAATGAAAAGTAAAGTTTGTATTTTTATAGTTAATGTTATCGCATATATCAGCATATAACATGCAACAATTCATCTCATTAATTTGCTCCGATAAATAAAGAAAAAGGCACCATTAATGCGAATTAATATTTGCTCATTGAGCACCTGTATCAACGCAAATTGTTCTCTATGTATCAACGCAAATTGTTCACTAATGATTGAAGAGAGAAAAAATAAAAGTAAAGTCATTACAAAATAAACCAAATATTAATATTAAACAAAAAAGTCATAGTCTTTACAGCTGCAACACTACACTAATACTAATACTAATACTAGCAATTGCTAATGCACGAAACACTCGACAACACTCTCTCTTTTCCGCTCTCTTCCTTTAACTATTCTGTTAAGCAAATAAATTGGCAAACCTAATATAATACTAGTAATGCCAATTCTAATGAATAGAGACTCAACCCTAATTAGAACAATTAAATTTGCTGACTCATTAACAAAGTGCAGGGAGATTGTTGTTGCAATGGCGAGAGACGTTCTATACGTATTATAGTTATTCTCTAATACAAACTTCATTTGATACAAACTGACTGAGACTAGTGAATGAGTGAAAGACTGTGAGTGAGATCATGGAAATTGAATAGAATGGGAATGGTGTGTATAAAAACTTGGAGAGGAGAGAGCAAAGAGTATCTACTAGTAATTCAGTAATGCAGTATTATAACCTTTGCACGTCAGCAAATGTTCACTATGAGTTTATAAAGGGATTGTTATCAGCGGTTTGCGAGAAGTGAGATTGCAGTTGAGATGCAATACTATGGTATACTATGGTATGAATTGGAGCTTATTTTGTCTTAATGTGCAAAGGTAAAGAGGAGATAACATGCGATAAACAATGCAAAACACTGACAATACATTGACAATGGATTCTATTTACGGAGGTAATAAGGAAAAAATGTGACTTACAACGATTACAACGATTTTCTGCACACTATGTGCTCACTATCTCTTTAATATACACTTCAAGCTTATGACAATACCTTAATATGTGATTACACTGCGTATGACTAATGAAGGGAATTAATTCTTAAAGATGGCGATCAATACTGATTTTCACTCAATCTTCACTACAACTTTTATTGTTACTGTCATTTTACAAGTTACAAGTTACAAGTTTTACTAAACAAAAATAACAAATGTATCAACTTTAACAGTGACACACTATCACGTAAGGAATCGTAACACACTATCATGATGACATTGTCGCGAGTAATAGGATTCTGTATACTCGTCACTCGTGGTCAGTGAAAGTTTTAAAACATTACTAAGGATGAGTATTATATTCAAATGCGAGTAAAAATGTCCCATTAGCATTAGCACCTTAACGAGAGGCACATTTTTATTGGAGGAATTGTTTATGACATCGGCCTCCTCTTTAATACATGCGCGTGGTTTAGAGTACGAAGAGAGAGCATTATACATAGAGAGCATTATACTTTTCTTTAGCATCATTTTTAACTGCGAAGAAATTTTTCACAATCGATGCAAACCCATGGCTTTGGCGGTGATGGTAAATGGCTTAAGGGTGCATGCGCCTATGGCCATGCACTTTGAATTAACTAAAAAAGCGATTTAAGTGATACACGCCCCCATTATGAGACAACATTTAAGAGGCATAAGCCACTCACACATCTTTCAATCTGAATCCACTAATCAGGAGACATGATGAAACTGCACCGGCGTGGAGAACAATAGCATCCTTTTGTCTTATCAATATCTACCTGTACCATCAACCACTTTGACTAATTAAACAATTCTCTATGAAGAAAATTACCGCGACTCCAAACTTAAGGCGACATTTTTTCGCTTTTCTCATGTTCTCTATGTTAAGGCATAACAGGCAATGGCAAATGTTCATCGAGAAATACATGACAGACACACATATACACAGTGCTAACATGTACGCTTAAATCTCAACAGCCGCAGAAGCACTTCTGAACGAAATCATAGTACGGTCTGGTGTTGGGTCTAACGTGCAAAGATCAGTAAAGAGAGAAATATTGTGCAACACTAAAATCTTTTACGGCACTGGCGCAGTTATCAGTACAGCATTTGGTGTGATGCATTTTTCGGTGCAATGTTTAGAGCTTTGGCAATGGCAATGGCCAATGCCAAATACTACAACACTACTACAACACTACTATAACACTACTACTATAACAGTATCACTTTGTTAACCAATGGCTATGATGGCACACGGGGAATGACTTTGATGTTAACATCAGTGAAACGCTACATAAGTTATTTCTCTTATGGTCAAGAAAAGGCCTTAGCGTGGGCAACATAACACACAAGTACTAGTATATTACTTTTGCCACCAAATTTGGCATCGACTAACTCAGGAAGGAACAAGAAAGAGAGACAAACAACACGATCAACTTACCAAATGATTTATGCCTTTAATATCACCATCACAATTAATAATCCGCAACAATTATTATTATCGATAATAACACGATAACTGATTATTGATAAAAAACACCAACAAAATACTACTTTTTCCTCTCTCTCAATTTCTATGTTCAAAGTTATCCTATTGTTGAATTTATTGAGATGACAATTGACAATATCGATGTTCGATCATAAAACAAAACTTTTACAGCGATGAAATGATGGAAATAAATAAATGAGTCACGTACATTCAAATTAATACAAAGTTAATGTAAATGATGTTATTCGCTGTCAATGATCATCACTAAAGATGTGGTGTTTATATTCATATATATACAGCACGTTTGATTCTCAATGGAATCAATGGAACCGAAGTTGAGTATGTACATGCAGAGAGACACACATCATGCATGAATGCCAACGAGTGTTGGAGCACATCACGCATACTGAAATACTACTGTACAACTCGCAACTAGCCTCAGACCAACTCTCTGAGACGGGCTCTGGGGCGGAGCTTAACAATAAATAAACAGAAAGATATTGTGGGGGTAAACATAGTATTCAAAGATACTATGGGATTTAACTTTGTGGGGGAATGCAAATTGGAGGCAGGAACAGTGTATGCATCCCATGGGGGAATCACCGACAGATGAGACAATACCCCTCTTTGCGCCTGGTCTTAGGGTACCTTTAGTTGTACCCCATGGATATACTACAATCACAATATCAGTCAGAGCTAAATATATATAATAGTGTATAGTTTAAAGGACATAGGGATGAGTTCAGGTAAAATCCATAATGGTAAAGGTAAAAGCAAATCATGCACACAGCTCAATTTAGTGGTATATATATATACTAATACATGCTCGACGAGTTTGTACCTTTCTTCTTTTATAAGAATATACATATACCTGTATCTTGTATAATATTTACCTGACGTGTTAAAACTCTCTGTCTGTTAACTTAGTTGACTGCTCTCTCCCATTTTTAATATAATCCTACTATCAGCATACCAATGTGATAAGATAAATGTTAAGTTATATTACAGCGGTCTTTTTTCGCCCGTCGCGTATTCATTAGTGCTTTATTATTATTATTATTATTATTATTTTATTTGAATGGTTTTTGTTTTCTCACCGTTGATTCATCGCTTTGATTGAGTGTAAAAAGTGATTTGTTTTTTCACACCTTTTTCTATTCCTACATCAACGCTTTTGTTGCTATTCACTAGCGCTGGATATGGATTTTTTTTCTGTTTATATATTTTGTATCGTATTCGACTTGAGAGTAATATGTGTGTGTTGAGCGTTTTATTCTTTCTCTAGTGACACACATGCCAACCACAATACGATGGCAATCATATGTCAAATGGGGCAGTTAAGATTTGAGCAATCAGTGCCCTAATGTATTACTAGTGGATTGAGATACAGTGAGACTAGAGACACTAACGGAGGGGCACAATTGCGGGAAAAAGTTAGTATTGCGAGTGCATTACATTGGGATGCGAAACGGACACGAGTCCTAGTGATACGATAGTAGTTCGTTACAGCTGAGAATGAATGAGTGAGAGACATGCCTCAAGTGTACCGCACATGGAAAAAAGACTGAAGGCGAAAGTCATTGACAGACTGAAGGCCCTTATATAAACATACAAATATGGATTCCAGAGCGTGTTGGCAATGGCATAGCCTCCCTCATACTAATCCCAGTCGCATATGAATACCATAGCATCACTGTGAAAAGATGAGGCAGATGCGGAGAGAGATGCTCTGCTTTAGAGAAAACAGTGTTAAGGGAACAGTGTTACGCGGGGGAGTGTGTGGAGCTCATCACAACACTACTCCATAGACAACATTACTACTCCATAGAGTTCTATGGAGCCGCATCAATACAGAAAAGATGAAAAAAAATGCTCTCCCAAAACTCTCGACACCATCATACACACATACTAGTATTAGTACTGCCGCTTCAGCATCGCATTGCTTTTTTAAAAAAATCAATGATGGAATTTTTACCTTTTGAAGAAAGAAGTGATGCCCGTCGTTGACGTGCACAGTATTGGTTTAAAGCTTTAGTTTGATGCTGAGATTTATTAGGAACTTAAGAATAGGAATAGCGGTATATATGTTAATAGTAATCATACAATATATAGTGATGGAGGCACTCGATAAGTGTGAGGGAAGAGGAGTGGACTCTTTGAGCCACCAAAAGTCATTAACAATGGGGAATTAATGCCCGATGAAAATGTGACACATTGAGCAAGCACTAGCACTAGTAGCGATCGCGAACCCCGAGACGCTGAAGATCTGAGCAAATGCAAGAGAATCAAATGGGATCGCAATTGGGGGGTGAAAAATAAAACTAATATTGAGTGATATACACTCACTGCTGCCATCTCAGCGTTTACTAAATATTAACATTAAATTTTATAGATTTTTTTGGGCATTCACTATGCAACGATTTTATTTTTTCTTACCATAGACTTACCCTACGATACAGTGATAGTATGAACCAAACGCTGTTTTAATGCTTTTGATGGTATATTCTTCGCGCTTTCTTATGGCGCACTGATGAAGAAGCACCTTATAACATGCGGCGCTTTACTTTTTATAAAAATGTTCACATCTCTCGCGATTGCGTATTTTTATTCATCGCTAATTAATTATTCAAAAAGTTAATTGCAATCTCCGGGCGCATGCGGTGGGATGAGATTATCATTTTGGGATGAGACAAACAAAATTACTATTGTATTAAAAATACATTAAAATGGTCAATGTATGAATGGTCATCAATGATTATTATCTTAGAACCGTTTCCACCGCTGTGAGGGAACTAATGACTCAACTTTCACAATGCATTATAAATGGAAAGTTATAATATAAATGTGAGGGGATGGGTGCGAGAAGAGAGTGAAATGAGTAAACTCAAACTGCTCTTTCCCATAGAATATGACAAAATTTGGCATTTCCAACATATTCAACTAATATTGGAGCATTTCATAACGCATTCACTTGTGCCATATAATGCTAATACACTATACATTAGGGTAAAGCCAAAACTCACACGAAGCACGAAACCGATCGATAAAATTTAATCATTTTTGTCTTGATTAGTTGATTCGCTAATATAATCTGGCAACTAGTTAATTTGAGTGAATATGCATGACTCGAATGACTTTATACATTTTATATTAATGGATGTGATGGTGGAGGGGATCATTTATTGCATAGCATCAAAGACGACAAACTATTAATTTATGCAACATGCATTCTTTCATCCATAGTGAAAAAATAATAATGAGGAATGCAGAGGCTGATGTATGGGTGCAGTATATCGTGAACATTGCAAAATGAATTACGTAACATTATCGCACGACAAAAGTCATGTCGCTTGTATTGCGATACTAGATACTATCATCAGCAATAGACCATTCCAAGGACGTGTCCACGAGAGATATTACCTGAGAAGGTCAGTAGGCCAGTGATCGATACATCAGCACTCTCTTCTTTCTCACACAAGTGGACATTTGGGACTCAAAGGATTCTCATGGATCACTGACTTGGTGGTGGTGGTGAAAGTGAATACACACATACACATAGACATAGAATGGAATGAAAAAGATTCGTTTGCGGCGACTCATTCTCACTCACTCCCTATGATTTTTTTTGGTAAGAATTTCAACGTTCTCTCTCACAAACTTCTTAACCTGTTTTATGCCTTTACTCTTCGGGAGTTAGCAATGTTCGAAGGCCAGACACAGGCTTTGCCATTCATAATAATTATCTTTCGGTAAGAATGATAATTTCAGTTCTCTTTCCCGGAACTTGGACTTTTTTGTGTTTGGCCGTCATCATTACAAAACCGACAATTAACGCACCCAACGAATGTGAAGTGAAGTGAAGATTGCGAAGCAAAACAAAACTTTAAAATCGTGACTTTTTCTTTGGGATGCCCGAACCACTGTAATTATAAGTCTTATATGGCTTTAAGAGCCCAAACTCTGGCTCCATCATAATAATAACTCTCGAGCATTAATTGTTCAACTCTCTTAGTTCTTCTCTTTCGACAAAAAGATTATTATTACTATTGCTTTTTACTATCGTATCTTTCCGACACTGTACTGACAATGCACTAGGATAAAAGTTTAAATCATAAATATATAAAAAAGAAAAGATTTTTCCACAAGAAAAATATCAGCGATAGTATCCAATTATAAAATAATAATAAACTATATAAACCTCCTTCTCTTTGTATGACTCTGATGCGAACTTTTTTTATTGAAAACGATCATCTCTCCCAAAGTCTCTCTCTCTCTCTCTCTCTCTCTCTCTCTCTCTCTCTCTCGCCGCTGCTATGTTTTTTCATATAATATTGTATCTATAATTCAAATCTACATTCTAATGACCGGTTGGAGTATAATTACAACCCGTCAAGAGTTGAACTCGTGCATAGTAAAGTGACCACTCTGTAATCAGTCTGCATTGTCATTAATGCGTGAGATATGACAGGCAATGGGCTATAATCAGGAGGTGAGTCAAAGAACTGATCTCCTGCCAATGAAGGTGCTGCTGATGCTGAGATGTGCACCTATTGTTACCAATCTTATCAAAGGAATATTATCGGCAGTTTCTCACGTCCAACTAAAAAAACAGGATCAGGAGAGATTCTGTCTTTAAATAGGTCCTTTTCTTTATCTGATTGAGAAAATCCAATCCGATTCAATTGAAATAAATGCGAAATAAAATACTATATGAATAAAGGACTATTGAATATTATATCCAAAATATTTACTAACATTGTATAACATAATAAGGAAAATGTTATATTCAATGCTAAATTTCTAATTTTAAAATTTAAATTATTATTAAATAATACACAATTCTGTATATTTTGTACATTTTGTACATAAATAATATATAAATAACTATAAATTATAAACGAATAAATATAAATATAATTGTGTGTTTATATTTAATAAACAATTTATCATTAGTTTTTTCTTTTAATTTGGGTGTTGACAACATTAATTTCCTCTATTAAATTGAAAATACATATATAATAAATGCATATGCGCTCAAAGATAGCAACATATGGAATTAATTAAATAAAAATAATAGCACTTGAAATAGGCTTTTTCTAGAAATTCGTTATAAATTATTATATGTTCAATTAGCGAGGGTCTTCAACCTGCAAATAGTTACTAGAAAATTATTTTTTAATAAATTCTAAATAGCAGTGTTTTGTGTCGGGGAAGTAAATATACCACAAAATTGAAAAGTAGAATACAATTAATCATTGAAAAGAGACAAATGTCGAGTGAATTGAATTGAGAGGGCACACAATTTGCATTAACATATTCGTCAATTCGTTAGGTTATAGTAACCCCAAAGGTAATAATAATTTACAGGATGCAGCACACGAACGACTGTCATCGCGTTTTTGTACCGCTTTTAGCAAAAACCGAAGTTTTTGGTATTTTTTCATTATTTATGTTTACATCGCTGTAGTAATTATGGACTTATTAAGGTCGGTGTACACAACTTCCTTGCTTTACTTGTAGTTAGGAAAACGTGGGAATTGCATGAATTTATTCAACTTGACTAACCGAGTGAACTTCCCTTATGAATCATAATGCGTAACAATGAATGTACAACAACACATTTAGTAATTAATGACAATGAGTTGTACAACACGGTAATGGTATATAGCCTAATACCTTAACGTGTATACCTCTACGTGTATACCTGAACCGCCTATCAAACTCCACAGATCCATCGTACCGAATATTAACACAAATCATCATCTATTATTTTGTTCAACACATTACTAGCATCAGTCCATCGTCGCTTTTCCTCCCTTTTATTTTACGCTCTTTTTTATGATTATCTCATATGCACGCATATGAAATAAAGAAATTTGTGTATACACGTACTGAGAGTATTTATGCATTTTCCTAACGCTACTGCATACTACTCTTTGCTGTAGGCGCTAAAAGGTTTTTTAATTAAATTTTTAATATGAGCTCCTCACAAGTACCGGCGGTACGGTGTGAGGCGCTCATAGAGAGGCTGTGATTAATTTTTTGTGCACGAAATTTTATATTGATTTTTTATATATGCATCTTCTTTCATAAAAAAAATAGTATGGGGACTAAGTAATTAGACCTTTAAATAAGCGTTCAACGATGAGATATGCTATACCCATAGTCAAGCTGCAAATATGCAGGGGTAATCACAGCGAGAAGTCTCTTCACTAGTGACTAGAGCTGCGACTCGCCCAATTTGGACTCGAATTACTAAACTAAAGCAAAGAGCAATGTGTTTTATCATTAATGGTGATACCTTTCTCCACCCTGATATGAATACTAAGCTCATAATGAAATAGTCATTAACTGATACACAACCTCAATGCCAATGCATAAATCAAACTATGATCTTTAATGGTAATGAGATATTGCATCGTTCAACGGATATATTATATCATACTATTTTCAATTTTTACTAAAATTATGCTATTTATGTCTTTTCTGTTAAATTATTTTCGCAGTAAAATTAAAGGAAAATTGAATTTTTTAAAATTACAAATACTACTTACATTTACCATTTAACTTTTATTTAACTTTTTTTTTATTTACCATTACTTACATATGCTATTTAATTGCGATTTTACATTTCTTCGAAGAATAAAAGATATTTTTTTTAAATGATTTAAAATTAATTCGTTGGGACTTAAAATAAATTTAATTGCGATTTTTTTTGTAATTATGTTAGAAAATATTAAATTAATTATAATGAGAAATTAATGATGGAAATATAAATATAATGGGATTCGTCCTTCAAATGTAAATATAATTATTATCCATATATACATATAATTTCCTTTAATCATTTTCTGAAAGTGTTTGTGTCAGTTATTTTGAACAACACATTTAAAGATAATAATTAATTTAAAAAAAATTACATTATCTACACCATGACAAAATTAGATAAGAAAATGGGTTTCCCTTACCTGATATCATTGATAATTATTGATAATTGTGAAAAGATCCACATCCTTGTAGCGGTGAAGTGCATTATTTAACTTTGTTGCTACTAACCAATATTGTTGTCACTAGCTAATTTAAGGTCTGATGAGCATACACAAGGAAAGTTAACAAAATGTAATTAGAAAGAATACAATATACAATATATTGGTTGAAATTTTGTGACATTATAATTGCTCTTTCTCTATATGTATAATAACAGCATGAGCCGGGATTTCAATGCATGATATATCATATATATATTACAGGTATATATATTATATTTACAGGTACACATCAGTGTCATTAAGAGCGGTATAATTATACCAAATATTAATGAGTATACCAAACTGGTATTACCTAGTGCATAAATAAAACGGTAAAAACACCTAAAATAAAATAATATAATATGAGAAGACATTAGATATGAGTATACAAATTTCTTGCGTCACTATGAGAGAAAAATGCATTCAGGAAAATAATTATTGCAATTTCCTTCTTTCTTTGCATTGTTAATGACGGGGGAGAGAATTCAACAATTCATTAGAAATGAAATAGCGGAGTCGAGTTTCGAGTTAATCACATTTGTAAGGTACAGATATATGTACATGCATATTACACATTATGTCATCACGACTGAGTGCTGCAGTTAAAGAAAAAACAATTTAAAAGAAAAATTGTAATTAATAACGAGCAATTTAGTGAATGCATAACTTATATAATATATGAATAGATGAAAGTTTTAAAAAATTTTAATCATGCAAAATGCGCTTAGTATTTTATTGATTTCATGCCTCTCCCTTCTTTAACTTTTGTACTACACTACTACTAGCACTCACTCTCATTTGCAAGTTGCTACAATGCTCTCCATCGTTTATCTGTATATGAGGAGCAATGGTAAGATAGAGGGGAGAAAGGAAGAGAGAGAGAGAGAAGGAGAGAGAGAGAAAGAGAGAGAGAAAAGGAGAGAGAGAGAAGGAGAGAGAGAGAGAGGGAGGGAGAGAGAGAGAGGGAGAGAGAGAGAGAGAAAGCAATTGGAGAAAATGAGAGCTTCACTTGTGATTGATATATTCTAATCTACACAAATTTGTATTGTTTTTTTCTCCTAAACTCTAATTTAACTTTATATTGCTTCACAGACACAGCAATACAAAAATTGAAAAAAAGAGAGAAATAAGTGAAGAGAAAATTTAATGTTCAAAACTTTATGGATATTACTTATAACTTTGAAGCAGCAAAATGAGCATGAGGATGAGAATAGTGAATGTGTTTTTTAAGCAATGAATTTGCTCACATACACTGTTCAGCGTTAAAAAAAATGATGAATCCTATCATAGTAACACCTCTTCACGATAATATGAGAAAGAGCAGTTGGGGTATAAAGCTTGTTAGCAGCTTGTCGTGTCGCGTGTTCGTTTAAAACTAATTAATCTGCTCTCCCAGAGTAAGGATAGATTGGATATTATGTGTGAAACAAGCTCATATACGCTACCACTAGCACCATATAATGCTTTTGTACACAAGATTAGAGGCCAACCCCGTTGCTACCTTCTTTCTCAAATAACTAACTAACTATTAATATAGTTATATTGCGTGTCAGGCAGAAACTGAGAAAAGAAAATTAGCAAAAATAAAGTAATAATAAATACAGTAGTAGTAGTAGTAACTAGTAGTAGTAGTATCTGAAATGAAATTCATAATACAATGTTCTCTAACGCTGTAATATTAAGCAGTAGTGAGTGCCTTTCACAGTTCTCTCTCACATGATCTCATTGTATTGCTGTAATTACATTCATCTATTGGGTCGCTTTTAATTGAACCTCTGTTTTGTTTTGGCAACGAAAGTAATGCATATGTAAACACTTTGAGTATAATTAAAACATCTGCTGATATTCACATCTTTTTTGGGGGGATAGAAACGGAGTGTACAATTAAAGTCAAGTATTATAAAGCTAAGTTAGACTTTGGCACATTTGTTCATTAAAGGCTGAGCAATTGCATACCCCATGCAACTGTCTATTTGCATGTATAAGTTTTATTAAGAGTTACGCGAGAAAAACTGCGTCTGTAGTGTGTACTGCAGTGTGTAGTATGACTCTGCCTAAAGAGAGCGAATGTGTAATTTGCTTCTGCATTTACTAATTGTCTGAGCATTTGCTAATGGAAGGAGATGATAATGGCTCTCTATGTTTAGATAAAGGCAAAAAAGTGCACTCTCTCCTTTAACTTTAGTAATGCCTGCTTTTGGTGGGGGTATAACACACATCGTGATGCAAAATTACATATACTAACTTTTATGTTATTTTTTATTAGGTTTTTCCACTCAAATGAAGTCCCTACGGAGAAAAATGGCAAATGAAAGCCGATTACCACGGGAATCGTAATAATTTTAAAGAATATATAAAAATTACAAGACCCTTTGAAGCAAAAACTTTAGAACAGCAGCATCAGTGCATCGCATCAGAGTGATGAGGATGAAGAGCAAAACAGGATGATGGGAGGATGCTGATGCTGATGCGAACGCTGACGCTGCTGCTGATGGTACCTTTAGTTTTTCTCTCATTTTCTCTCATTTCACTTTACATTTGAAGCCCCTTCTGTAGTATAATGGATTCAGTCCATGAACCCACGGAGATTTTTTAGCAAAAAATCGAAAAAAGGCATACACTACTCACTAACGCGTGTTAATTCCTCAGCGGCGCGTGGGGTGAACTCGAATAGTTACGATCGAGACGGAGAACTTTCAAAGGGGGGACAAATACAGGGGGAGAACCTGATTGGGATCTACCGATGAAATGGGGGAATTAAATGAATGAGACAAGTGTTAGGCGATGAAATAAAAATACTCTGCGCCCTAAAAACGCATTAAAAACAACCATCACTGTCTAAACATCCTCTTTAATACACATACGAACGACACTGAAATTCAATACTATAACTTTGTTAATTGATAATTATAAACAGAAAAATATAACTTATAACTTATATCCATTTCTTCATAGTGTCTTTGATTTACATATTTTTCCTATTTTTTAGTATATACTTTATTATCGTTATTATTATTATTATTGTATAACTTTTTTGAGAATATCCCCTCCATAATTATATTTAGTTAGGGACAGAAATATGAACGCTAAAGGGCAAAGAGCAAAAAAGAGACACTTAAAACTAATATTTCAAGTGTGTGTATAAAGGGTAAGGAGAGAGGGGAAATGGTAATATACCGATAAAAAATGATCTTTAGAGTTTTTAGGATGTACAATGGATAAAAATTGAGTGACTAATTCTTCAGTTTTATTCACCACTTTTTTAGCCTCAGGTCATTTATTGGCATGAATTTAAACATAATTTTAATAATAATAAATTTCAAGGATTGGATCATTATGATTATTATTGCGAAAAATTATTAATATAATGAAATAAAATAAAATTATTATTTTTTTTCTCTCAAAAGATCATATCTCTTTCTCTTTTACGATCATTTATGGGTCGTCATTCATTCAATTCAATGAATGAAAATATAAAAAACAATTCTAAACTTTGTTACTATGAATGAAGAGACTCATGTGAGTTGCATTTTTGGACAAATACAATAGAAATGATTTTTACTTTTTTCTCTATTTCAATATTGATGAGGCTCATTTGTTCCATTGAATATCATTGTTCATCAAAAAATATGAGAATATAATAATATAAACCCACACACTGTGAGAAGAGAGAGAGAGAGAGAGAGAGAGAGAGAGAGAGAGAGAGAGAGAGCGAAGTAATGCATAGCAAAAAATACTGAATACTAACGTTAGACCATCCGTAAATCGATTAAAAAATTTTGACAATTATCATCATGCACAACAATACTGCACCCTGAATGATCTTCAAAGAAAAAATTATTATATTATTATATTAAATAATGAAAAAAAAAAATTAAAAACTCTGACATCATAAAACTTTAAGTGATTGAAAAACTTTTTTAATGCCATTGCCTTATTATTTTTAGCCGTTCAATCTAATACTAGGCAATACTGCACTGTATTTAAAAATGAAAATGCAGCGCGACTTATCTTAGAAAAGTGATTATTTTTAGCGCTATCACATTGCAAAACACTTAATTAAGAGAATGGGGAAAAAGAGATTATTATAATATATATTATATCTATAGTTGAGCCCCACCTCTATTAAGTCAATGCTAAAACTTGCAGCTTAAAGCCTAATAATTAATCTTTATTATCAAAAGAAAATGATAATGGAGTTTGATATGTTGCACTAGTGTACAGTATTCAGTTTTTCTCTTTAAAATCCGTGCAATTAAATCCAATACTAGCCAATGATAGCAGCAAAAGAAACTGTAAATTTTAACATAATCCTATTTTATTAATGATCACAATTGCAATTTGCATCTGTATTATCATTCACGCGTTTAAAAGTAAGAGAAGATGCTCATGACTTTTTAAAGCGACTTTTAAAAAAAAATAACTAGTAGAGTATGGGGAATAAAACATCGAACACGAAGTGAGAGCGAAAGAAAAAGGTTAAATTTGCCTTTGCCTTTTGCCATCATATATATTGGAATTGTTTGCCATTGCATTTCGCCCGAAGGCCCAATGCCGCCTTTTCACTAATAAAGATTGATCGGCATTTGTACTGTGCACGGTCGACTTTGTGCAATCACTGCATGCACTCGATTAAAAAATTAAGCTAAGGAAAAAGCCACCGAAGAAGCGTGTAGACAATTCTGTTAAATGTGCTGCTAGTACTAGTACTAGTACTAGTAGTAAGCGTTGAGAAGAGAGAGATTGAGCATTGAGGATCAGAGGCTATAAAGTTTGAATATGAGAAGGACGTGTAATGCAATATTAGATGATAAAATAGTTGCACTTCAAATTAGAGACACGAGTCAAAAATGTTTGAAAGCAACTAGACGATAGTGAAGAGAGAAAAAAAGAGGAAGAGGAGAGAGTGACTAAATTGACGTTTAGCAGCTGAAGAATAATGCTGTCAGTTATATATATCTATTGTACACTCTCATTCACAATACTCACTCTGTGTTCCTCACTCTTGTTTTTTGTCTCTCTACATCGCAGTTCTCCCCTTTCCTACTTTGTTTTTCCCCTTTCACCCCACACCCATGTTGGTAGTGAAAAAGTAGTATTTTTTTATCCATGCATAACATATTTTTTGTTTCTTTTCTCGACACTAACCAATACAAATGACAATGTCCCTAAACCCGATTCACCCGATTCAAAAAGGGTCATACGTCTCTACATCTCACGCCATTTACCAAATTCAAAAGACCGTTCACTCAACTTTTTGAATAACATTAACGGAGAGACACACTCATAACACGCCATTGAAAGATGATGGTGAAGACGAAGAAGAAACAGCATAACATAAAAGGATTAGTTTAAAATGAAAAAAGTAATTTACTAGTAAGTAATTTACTATTGTTTTCTCAGGGCATATAATTTCTATGGGTGATGTGCTGTAATTTCCGTTACAAATTATAACCAATTAGGAGAAGAGAGAGTGAGTTGATGGGTGAAAGTGATGAAACAAAAGCTATATATGCTCATAATATAATGTAATATGCTCAGTTTTGCAGAGGCACATCATATTGTACTTTAAGTTATGCTAAGAACAAAATTACTTAAATTTAGGATGCAGTGCCTCATCTCTGTTTAGCCTTTGTTAAGGGAATAGTGCCGTGCTTCATGCATATATAAATCATCTAAAAAGTTAATTGCAAAAGAGGTTTTTTTACTTCATACTCATACTTCATGCAAAAAAATGTTCATTATATCTTCTTAATGATAATGGGGGAAAGCGGCAGCAAAAGAGGGATTCGAAAGCTGAAGAGCGAAGAAGAAGCGGAGTAATGCTTTACACTAACTAAAGTTACCATAAAAAAATGCAAAAATTTTTCAATGATAATTAGAGACGAGCAGTATACTCCATACTCTATACTGTGTATACTTTATACTGTATTCTGTATACCCCCATTTGCATAAAGTGCAAGTGGACGGCTTTGGGGAGTGTTAAGGAAGAGGGGAAACAAAAAAAACAAACTTATTACAAAGACTAGAGCTTTAACTAACATTTTCCAAAGATAGTGGAGGATGTTTGAGAATTAAGTATCCAAATTTCCATCACGGTAATTAGCAGAGGGAGTATCTAAAAGAAATTAAGATATATGCTTATAGTATAGTTTTCTTAATGTATGTATGAGAGAAAGTTTTTATTCAACCCTTATATTATATGAGGCTCCTGCGGTTGTTTAATATTCCCCTTTATTGTACGGTTCTAAAAAAAGAAGTATGCGCTAATTCCATTCATTAATGGCATTCTAGTGGCATGCTAACAAAACATTGCAACATGTTTTTCAATTAAATATTCATTAATTAATTGACTTTAACAGACAGTAGTATTTCCCTCTCTTTGTTATTAAAAGCCTCTGTTAATTAGCAGTCAATTAAAGTGTCAGCGGAGGGGAATTATATGCAAATGAATTGAGCTCACGCATTAGTTAATCAGTAGAGTAGACTTTAATTATATATACTTTTTGCATAGGGAAAAGGGAAAACTCTATTGAGCATATTGTGTATGTGTGTATATTACATAAGAGAGTATTATTGGCATAGAGTTTTAGTGATCCCAATGAGAAAACGTTAATGCGAAGCCTCTCTTTGGGTATTTTCTTTACCATTGCTGTGTCTTTTTCGGGATCATTAAGTGCACTACAATTAAATCTAATCGAAGTAAGCAACAAAAAAGCCTAATGAGTCGTGAAAAGAGCAGAAAAAAACTGCGCCAACTTCTTAATGACGAACGCCTTTTAGTATTACTAAATTCCCATTTTTCTGACATATTTCATTATATGTACGTGAACATTGTATGTATGTGTGTATGTACGTGAACATTTTGTTTCCAGAAACAAAAAATAGAATGAGGAAACGTCAAAATTTTTACATTTTTTTTTCTTTTTTTGAATAACTAACTAATGTTACTCTAGTAAATGGCAATTGAGTAATTCTCTAAACACAATTCTCACAAAAGAGCCTTTTTTTTAATCACTATACTATGCTTTGACATATTTCACAATGTAGTAATTAAATCGTTTGCCTTGGCTTAGAATTGCCCTTGAAACATCACTAGTGCCATGACTAGTGCAAGGGTTGCGGGCATTAATGAGTTAAATTACCCTCTCAAATTATATGCCCGATGTGGAAAAAAAGGAATTTACAGACGTAATTTTAAAATTTTAAACACTAGTAAACAGGTCTCATGTATTGTTGAATATATTTAAAAGAGAGAGAGAGAGAGCTTAAGACATTTAAAGACATGTTCTTGTTTCTGAGGGGCGCTCTGCAGCTGTTCACTACTAATAGGGCAATATTTTGTATGAAATTTTATATAAAATGATGGCAATCACCATTACGTGAAGTTTTATATCAAATCGATAAATGAGTTTTTTATATTAGAGAATGAAAAAAAATAAAAGATTTTTTTTGCTTAACGCGCGTTGCATAACAATCGACACAAATAATAAAAACTAATTACTTATTTCTCAAACAAACTTTTGATTTTCGCAGTCACATTTTCTTCAGAATTACTTTCCCTATCATAGTATTGATCCCATATTTAATTGCATAATGACAGATCAAACATTGAAAAAAAGAACTTTATTCCATCGATCGCCCTTTTATCTTTACAAATGATAACAAAATTAAATATCTTCAATAAAATTAATTAAATTTATTAATATTATCATTACATATACGTTATTAAAATTATTGATAAACATATTTCATACACGTGTACATTGTACTTTTGAACTTATCTCAGAGATTAGAATTATTCTTTTCATAATAATAATTTATTATAATTAAATGTTATTTCATTAGTTATTTTTATTATTTCCTTAAAATTTATTTAATATTTTATTTAATAATTAATTATACTGTTTATTTTATTTATTTTAAAAAATGAATAAATTTTAATGCAAATGTTTATAAAGATTAAAATTATATTAAAATTTTAATGTTAAATAAATTATTTTTAAGTTAAATAAATTATTTGAAAAAAGTACGATAATATATCTCATGATCACGATGCTTCACATGACAATGATCATGTGAAGCATCATGTCATTTTAATCACCATCATGATATCATAATGGTTTCATTGTAATTAATCAAATAAAGTAAAAAATAATTGGTAATAATTTTTATTTTTATATATTATTACATAATGTTATATATTATTACATAATTTTATATATTATTACAATTTTATATATTATTACAATTTTATAAACTAACAAAAACAAAATAATTTAAAAATATTTTCAATGTCAAATTACTAGTTTAATTCATTTATTATTTTAAAAATACTATTAATTATGCATAATAATAGAAAAAGTGATTACAGGACCCTATTATAAAGCAACAATAATTTGACATCACCACGTTTATGATCACCAAAGCGTGGAAAAAATTACCTTTCAAAATAAACCAAAAAATACATGATCCTGTGGTTAATTAACAAATTACCGGTTCTGAGGATAATGAAAAAAGACAGGATATGTCAAACCATAAAAGAGGAACAGAAATTATGCAATATTTAAATATTTATATTTATTAAGCAATTATTAAAATTTGAATCT
>JAQIWM010000001.1:0-62802 GCA_034695285.1 Eniochthonius minutissimus | reverse complement strand
GAACGGGTGTTTTTCTTCAAATCCGCACCCCATGTTCGTCGTACAATATCCCGACGATGAAAATCATCGACACGATTTAATACCATTGTTAACAATACTAAACCATGTCCATTGTTATCACATTTCTTATCAATAGGCATTGTTAACATCTCTTCAATTGCATCGGGAAATATTAAACGTGATTTATTATCATAAATAACTTTTAATAATGAATTTGTTTTATAATTATGACTCTGTTCACGTAAATAATTATCCAATTGTTGCACTTTTAATGCCGATTCCTCAGGTGACAATTGTATAAATGATAAACTTGATTGTGCGCCCATTGTTGATGATGAATCGAGATCATATTTAAAGCATATTATGAAATAACACAACAATATTAAAAGTGCAATCACATTGAGTATTAAAAATTGTTTCATCGGAGTGCTGATCACTGATGATAATTGATTTAAACTTCGGTACGACATCGTAATTGTTACAAATTTAGTTATTTTCGCACTATTATTTCAATTATAATTTATTTTGTATTATTTTATGTTCATTGTGCTAATGAATTAAGTTATTTATTGATCGAAGTTTATAATTTTGTTGATTGTTTAACATATTAATTTTAGCGCCAATGTCATTTGTACTGAAACAAAATTAAAAGGCAATTAAATAAAAATACAATTAAATTATATAATACAATTAAATTATAAATATTTAAATTAATAATAATAAAATTGTTTATATAATAATTTTCTATTGAAATTATTAAATTATACATGTATTAATTATTATTTTAAAAATAAAATTTAAAAAAATAATAATATATTTTTTTGTGTTTATTTTTAGGATTTAAATCGGTTTTTAATATTATAAAAACTTTTTTACTAATATCATAATTAAAATGATCAATTACTTAATTTGCAAATGATTTTTTATTAATTCAATTAATGATTTATTTTATAAATGAATAAAATGAATAAATAATTAAATATAAAATAATGAAAGTATAATGTTATGAAATAATAAGACGCTCATATAAAAATATATTATTTTGAAAATATGATTTATTATACATTTATTGTATAATTATAGTATGCATACACTATCACTAATAAATATAAAACAATGCTAAGTGCTAAAATTAACATTAATTTGATATTTATGAGTGAATCGCGTGCTCATAAATTTATTATATTTCTACAATTACTAGTTACTAGTTACTAATTACTACTCATTTATACATATGTACTCGAAATGTATTATTTATTTTTAAAAATTACTCTTAAACATTAAATTAAAAAGTCATAATAATAATATAAAAGTCATTAATATTATTATAATAAATTAATATAATAAATAATTGATTATTTACCATTTATTGAAGTAAATTAATTGTAATTTACAAATGTAATACTATTGTAATAAATATTAAATATCAGTATTTAATAAAATAAATATATACAATTACATTAATATAATTAACAATAATATATTAAGTGTATTGTTGCGTTTAAAGCATTTTTGACCGTTACCTCCATCTTATAGTATTGTTAAAAATAACATTTTAAGAGACGCATGTCCCAATTACACTGTGTCCCTGAGGCATATTTTCCCACACACATGTGCAACAATACACACATATACGCCAAATATACATATTGAGATAAAGTAAAATATTGATTTTTTGACAATATTTTTATATATGTCGCAATTGTTGTTTTGTAACGATATAGCTATTTACTGTACACTTTAAGCATCTATTAAATTCCTCATTCTATAATACAAAATTAAATTTAACTTTAGTATTGTTGAAAATGGAAGAAAAGTTTAATCTTTTTTTTAAAAAATAAAAATATATATAAAAAAGTTTTTTAAAAGTTTATAATAAAATAACTTTCTCTAGTTAATGCTAAATGTTCACATCAAAGGAAATAACATACATTTTATATTTTCATCACAATTTATATTAAATTCATACATTCAAAATTATTCATTTGAATTCATTTATAAAAATTAATAACGTAATTAAAAATGCAAATTAAAAATATTTTTAAAAAATAAATATGTTAATAAAATGATAAAATTAGTAACCTTCAGCCAAAAAAGAGACACTTAACGAATGAAAGTGTACCATTTAAAGTGCAAATTTAATTAAAAACACATATTCATTATAAATTATAATTTATAAATATAAACATGTTATTTAAGTCTTCCTTTTCAAGTCATTTTTAGCATATTTCATTAAAATTTCCTTTAGGGGCTGTATACAAAAGACGTATACACGACCTTGGGCTCTAACCACCCCTTCCTTCCTACTTACACATTAAAAATGTTATTTTATTCAAAGTTAACATTAATTCCGTCTCAGCCAATATTATTACTCATTATTTCTCAATAAAAAAATTATACAAATCTCATAATTTGCTTAATTTTGATTATAAAATAAAGGACGACAGTGTTAGTCCATATGCGCTCAAATTCCTACCCCCTTATGCGTCCACTTTAGTCTACTTTTCATACGACCCCCCTAGGTCCCAACTTCTAACGTCTTTTGTGCACAGCCCCTTATAAAAATAGTTTTAAAGATAATTTTAAAGATAAGTACTTTAATGTATGGAGTTTATGTTTAAAATAAAATGATTAAATGTGATATATTTTACTTAAAAATAATTTAAATAAAATAGAGTTAATTAAAGAAAATAAAAGTTTAATAAAAAAATGAAAACGATAGTGTATAATAATGTTAATTGTTATGATTACAATGAAGTGAATCAACATTTAGACGCATTTTTATTTTAATAGATTTAACTACTTTTAAATAATACACAAGAACCAGAGATGCTCAAAGGGTATCAGGCAAGAATTGACCCCTACTCTCAAAACACTAAGGGGGGACCAAGTTATCCGAAAAAACTTGGGCAAACCTGGATCCCCCTAAAAAACACTAAGAGGGACCAAGCTAGCCAGAACTGTACCCCTTCCATGACAGGTCGAATCTTAAGCATCTCTGGTCTGAACACTAGTGATGAGCATGGGAATTCCAAATGGAAATATCAGATAATAATTATTATAAGTGTATATTTTGTGAATCTGCATAATTATTGAATTATTTCCTATTTACATTTATTTACTATCTATTATTTACTATCTATTTACATTATTTACTTTGATTTTAAATACTTTAGAAAAGGGTTCACGTTTACTTTAACCCAATTTAAGTGTTTTAAAGGTCACTAGGGTCTCTAGAATGTAGCGCATACAATAGCAACAGGCGTCCGTGTGCATTACTGGGAATAGACGCGTGCTTTCAGATGCACAATTATGTCGCTTTATTCACAACAACATAAGTAGTAGTAAATGCACTATATATATAAGTATCTAAGTATATGCTCTCATATACTTTCAATTATAAGGAATAAGTCTTAAGCATGAACGAAGGAACTAACACCGCTTTAATTTTGTTAATACTATTGGAATGTAGACACAGATCAACTTTTCGGAGACAGAGAATTGTGTATTTAGATCTCAATCATATCAAAGAATAGAAATGTTAATATAATTATATTTGACCATAGGTCAATAAAGGATTAGAAACTTTACAGAGAAAGGATTAGTTAAAGCTAAGAATAGTACAATTCTTAATACAAAATTTTACTTTAAAAATATTAAATAATAAATTTAATTATTGCAAAAATAATGTATTTAATATTAACTAATAATGATTAAATTCAAATTAAGATAATGCCTGTTTGTGATGTATGCGAATATACATACACACGAATACACATACATACACGAATATACACACAGTGGCATATACGTACTGTGAGTGGCACTAAATCACAATATTAATTGAACACATCAATTAAATTGTTTTTGTTGCGATGGTAATAATGGAACATAAATATTTCTGCATACACATGTATAAATATCAATAAATTATTGTTGTAAAAGTTAAAAAAATAACAATAACAATATTTTAAAAATATATTGTGATAAAAGTATTTATTAAAAATTTTATTGTTGCACGCGATAAATAAAATTTCACAACAATGATGCTAAAAGATGTGGAAATGTTCAATCATTTTTCAATACTATTTTGATATATCATATGTACAGATGTACATGTATTAGAATTTCGTGCATATTCCATTGTATTGTTTAATATACATATGTTTAATACGTATATATGTTTAATATACATAGTTATATGATGAGAAGTATTTTGTTCCATTCAAATGTTATACACGTTAATGCAGTTTTTATTATGTACAACATTTTAATTTACTAGTTAAAACTATATCTGAATTTTCATGTAAATTGTTCTTACATTGTATAACAATGATGATTATTCAGAGAAATTGCATAATACACATGTAATAATAAACATGAATTAAACATATACGATGCAACTGAATTTCCTTCATATTGTGTAATATGTTATATTATATATATTATATTATATATATTTTTGTTTTAACCGGAAACCGGATATAACAAGCGAGGGTCGCTTACTTCGCGAAGTTCCGAAGTATATAAGTTATATGACGTTACCCGTGACAATCTCTTGACTATTATTTCTTTAAACATTAGTTTTATACTCCTATTTATTTATTGTTAACAAATTTATAACAATATAAACGGTTTATAATTGTTAAACAATATACAGTGCGGCCTCTTTATTATAAACTCGGTTGGGACCGGACAATATCGTTCACTATAAAGAGTTTTCACTATAAAGAGGTTTATAATAAAGAGGCCCGCCCTGTAAATACAAAATTTTAACTTTTATTTATATTGTTGCTTTTAACTTTAATTTATATTGTTGCTTTTAACTTTTATTTATATTGTTACTTTTAACTTTAATTTCTCAGGGAAATATCCGATTATCCATTAATAACTCCCGAACCTCTTCACCGATCTTCACCAAAATTTGATAGAATATGCGAATAGAGACACCCGACATATGTATCAAATTTAGCCATAATCGGTAAAGAGGTGTGAGTGTAATCGTGGGGGACAGACACAGACACACACACACACACACACACGGATTGATCGATTACATTGCGGAGCGCACCTTAAAAATAAATGTAACAATATACTTAAAATGATTTTAATATTATATGTAAAATGAGATTATTTACAGTTTATTTAAGTATTATGATTCATAATTTATGAATATATTTAAGTAATGATGTTTTTTAGTAATTTGTTCATTTTTTTGGTGTAATGTTTATACAGTCACATTGACCTAAAAGTATTACTGATATCACTTTTTGGTGTAATTAGTAATTAGTAATTAGTACAGCCATAGCTACAAAAACACTACCAATGTCATATATTTGTTGAGTAATTTATGACGCTATTGTATTGAGATTTGGCATATTTATATGCGCATTAAAGGAAAATTAATTATTATAATTTTTATATTAAAAGTATATTATAATACAAATAATTCAATTACTGCACAAAACAATATAAAAGAGAATAGTAAATAGTAAATAGCATTTTTCAATATAATAAAAGTTTCTAATTAATTAATTAAATAAATAATATTATAATTGTAAATAAAATTTTAAATAAATAAAAATACTAAATTGCAAAAGTGTAGAGTGTTAAGTGTTCCTTTAGGAACTTTCATGTTAGTAATTTGTTTAATTTAAATTTTTTGTTAAAATTTTTATTTTAATATTTTTAATCTGTTAAATCCATTTAATACTTTTTATTTTTATTTCTTATTTCTAATATAACATGAATAATAAATATTTGTAAATAAAAATTTCAATATTGACATTAATCATTTTATATTTAATCTTATGTCAGAGTCTCTTTTTTTTGTTAATTGAATATTAACGCATTTTTTAAACGCTAAAATAACAATTTATTATATAAAATTAAATAAAATGATGAATAAAATTTATCATGTGATTAAAAATAAATTCAAAGATAATAATTCAATTTTACATTATAATAAAAATAAATAATAAAAAAGTCATCACACATATACAACAATACACTACTAAATGAAAGTTATTTGCAATTCAATTAATTAAATTAATTTATTATTCTTTTGGCATTGAATATGATTTATAAAATGAATATATTATGCATATATTGTAAATATATAATCATAATTCACATGCTTTTTTGTTTATGTGTTAATGCAAATTGTTAAGGTTATTGTACGGTTAATATTAAAAGTAAATAAACGTGTATTTCAATTCTATTATTACAATGACTCAAATTTATTTACACACTCATTTTTATTTACAAATTCTATAAAATTTTAGCACAATTTTCTGTAATTTTTTTGTAATTTTGTTTTATTTACAAAATTCTTAAGAAAAAATGTGTAAATAAATTTGAAGTTTTAGTGTATTTTTAATAAAGTTTTGGAGATTAAAATTAAATAATTATTTTTCACGAAAAAGATATTAAATATAAAAAATGAAAACCAAATTTATTACTATTGTCATAGTGATTTATATCTAATAAACTATGCGCTTACCTTTTTAATAAACGCTTATTTTAATCCAATAAAAACTAATTTTAAGGCGCAGTATAATCTTTTGGGATTAAAGAAAAATTATAAATCATAATAATAATGAATAAATAACAATACAAAAATCATTACATTTCAAAGACAAAAAACACTGTAATTTTCAATCTCTTCCGTCAGTGGTGAACTTTTTTTCAAAATGTCATGACCTTAGGGGTGATTAAATCCCATTTTTCCATCATCATCATCAGATATCATCATGAATGTGAAAGTATTCACTAATGATAATGAAGAAAATCGGAGGTGATCCAAAGACCCAAATACCCAATGGCATAGTATTGAAATAATAATAAAATATAATGCGCAAAAACGAGAGTAATAATAACAAAAATTGAATAACACCGTAAACAAAAGAAAAAAGAAAAAACTATTCTTTCATTGACCACAGACACAAGTAATTCACGCGTATTTAAATGAATTGAATTTATTAAATTATAATTAATTTTTTTTTAATAATTATAATTATTAATATTATTTTTCAAATAAAATTTATTGTGATTTATAACCTTTGTATTGGGAAAGTCCTTTAGAAAAATGTTTGCCCATATTATTATGGTATTTGACGCAACAATGTCTTTCGTGTTTTTTTTTGAAGGACTATTGTTGACCCATTTTACTGATTATTATTTTACTGAAATTAAAGATAACTTTTATAATAAAAACGTGTAATTTTATATGAAAAATTATAAATGAATAATTTTGGTTAAAAGTGTAATAAATAAATAATTTTTAAAGATTAAATGTTAATTTTGAGATTTATAAAATAAAAATAAAAACAATAAATTGCTAAAATGATTATTAGTTTTGGCGATTGTACTTTAGGCAAAACGGGCAACATGATACTAAAGGTAAAAAACGTGTCTGTGATACTATTTTACCGCCCTTAATATCTCTCTTTCAGTTAGTAACTGGTTTTACATATACGTATATTGTAGTGTATTTCAACACTTACCCAATCATTGCGCCATTGTTGTCTCTTTCCTCTTACTAATGACCTTGTGATAGGTCCATGCACCATCTGACGCATCAATTTTTTAATTTTTTAATTTTTTAATTTACAATACAATATTATTAAGTTCATTAACTTATTTATTATTAATATTATTAAATCATGTTTAACAAAAATTTTAATTTATTCTTTAAATATATTTAGAAATTATGTAAATGAAACTTAATTTTCGGCGTAATTTTAAACATTTTAAACATAACTTTTATCAAGTATCTTAACATTAAATTCTTTAATTAAAAATTATTTAATAGTTTTAAATATTACTTAAACTGTTCCTGTATTATTTTTGTAATTACAACACAATGTTCACATGAACTTTCAGGCCCTTGAAATTTAAAAAACAACAATGCAAATGATATTACTTTTGAACACATGTCTATGCATACTAAACACTAGAGTCAGTGATCTGGACTTTGACCACAAATATGTCTTCTATATTATTGCTTAAGTTTCTTGTCGTGAAAGACAATTAATATTGCGTTAACTAGTTTCTGACCCAAAATTTAGTAATAATTAATATTTAAATTATAACAGGAAATTATAATGCCGAAAATGCCGAAAATTAATTTATATTTTGTTATACTTTCGATAAAATACAGTGTCGGTCATTGTTTATGTAAATAAAATAGATAAATATTTAAATATTAAAAAAATAAGTAATTAATAACTTTTTTTAATTTTTATTATGTTACAATTGTGTAACACGCACATTGGGTTATGGTTCCGCTTTAATTTTATTTTTATATTTGAAGTTAACTTTTAAAAGTTGTATTGTAATATCTAATGTTACAACAATATATGTACAACAATATATCAATATACAAATAAATGTAATAAATACAAAATTTGGGGCATTATTTGCAATATGATGGTAATAAATTCTTATCTAAGATTTTATCTTTTATTAATGATTGCTTAACAATTATCAAAAAACCATAGATAATAATCAACAATTATTTTTTAATGTCTCAAAAAATCATAACGCCATTAACTTACATATTTATTATTAATAAATTATTAACTAGTTATCAATTAAAACATAAAACAAGGATAGTACAATTGACTCCCCTATTGTTGTACATAAAGTAAAAGTGCAATTAATTTAGTTTTATAAAAGTTTTCACTTAAAAATTAACACAAACAATAAATATTTTATCTTAATTTATTATCTAATTTACAATCTATGGATAGGATCTATTTTATTAAATCACTATTAAATAATAATAGGGTTTGTCTCTTATGTCATATCATCCGTCACATCATTGGGGATTTTAAAATATTTTCAAAGACCTAAATATTTGATTGAATTGCAAATTTCATCTCAATTATTATGTAACATTTAAAGTTATACTAAGGAAGTGATATAATATAATGATATACTTTCAGAAAATGACACATCTTTATAGGAATTAATTGTAATCATTAATTTTAATACAGATTTATTATTTACAGTATTATTAATCTTATAAAACATGATATATTATCATATACAATGTAAAATTTATTTATTAATTTGAAATTATAATACAAGTTTTTTGTACAAATTATTTATTAACTCATAAATTATGAGTCATAATTATAAGTAAATTATTACTTTAAAAATAAAATTAACATTTAATTACAAAAACAAACATCACTTTAAAAAAGAATTTTAAAATTTTTATGTTTAATTTTTAATTTTTAAAATAAAAATTAAACGCAAAATGAAAAGTATATCCTAAAGTATAATCCATCTTTTAATAGATTCTAAAAAATATTTAATTAACATAATAATAACGTTGATGATTATAATTTCATCATATTATACCATAGTACTAAATTGTGTCATATCTCAGCATTAGTTTTAAAATTTATTATTCAAAAGGACGCACCTTTAATATTTTAACATTAATTTAACATTAAATGATGTAAAATGTAATGTAATGTCTTATAAATTACTGAACGTTTCCAATTGAATTGACCATAACTTTTTCAATATACTATAATAATATACTATATACTATAATATTGTCAATAATTTTTTAATTAAAATTTCACTTTACATTATAAATGAATGGCATTAAAATTGATAAATGCTGTTTTTATTTCAATATTAATAATAAATTGTAATTTTAAAAGTGAAATTTTCCGGTTAATTATTTATGATTATGCATTAAATATTTTAAATGAAATGCGTGATAATTATTATTTAACATTATTTTATTAATAAAATTATCCATATAATCATGCGTATTTAAATAGTTTTAATGTTAATCGTAAATTCATAAGTATTTTTAAAATATTTATCACTGATATATTAACTATTAATGAGTAATTAATTTGTAGCAATTTTTCAGGTCATTTAATTAAGTCATTTTTATTTATTATTTATTATTATTTATTTATATTTATATTTAGAATTAAAAGATGAGCCAAATAATTTAAACTCTAATTTGTGACCCTAATTCTGTGACATATTCAAATGATGCCATTTATGGCATAGATTTTTCTATTGATTTATAATTATTTATTTATTTTATAAACAAATTGCATTAATATAACATTGGTAATGAAATGTATTAAAATATTATTTTAATTTACAAATAAATTTTATTATTTTTATAGTATTTATATTAATTTTAATTTTCATCTAAAATTTTTATATTGAATTATATTTTAATTTAAATATAAAACAGAAAATGCTTTTAATGAGTGTATTGAGTGATTAGTAATTTATTCATTAAAATTTAATGTTCACTATAAAGTGGTATCATTAATAGGAACCATTAAATAATAAGTGTATATGTGTGGGATTAATTTGTTTACTAAAAGAAGTTAATTATTAAAATGTGTGATGAATTTATTACTATTTTATTATAATAAAATGGTGATTTATTCTAAACTTTGAACCGTGTCACTGAATGAGAGAAAAAGTTTTGTGAACTTTTAAATGCAAATTATATTAACACATCATTATATTGTTATACTATAAGCACGTGCACGTGTTTAAAGTCACGCACAAATGCTTACTAGTTATAAAAACTCACGAGTTTATTGTTGTATTTATTGATTAATATGACATTTATTCAATTCCTTTATAATTATTTTATAATTATTAATTTGTGTATAATTAATTGAGATTTTATGCTTAAAAGAAGAGGCGTCATCAGAAGTTAATTATTGCTCATTATTATTTAAGTAAATAAATTGTTGTAATTTCATCACTTATTCATCATTTACTGTAAGTTTCTTTAATCATAATTAAATAATTAAAAGTAACCCAATTTTTAATTATAACATTTTAATTTATGAATTAATTAATTATAATAATTATTATTTGCATATTAATAATTAGTGAATTGTCAAATTTTCAATGGGATTGGGTGTTAATGCACTTTAACTATTGAATTAATAAATAGGGTTTTAAATAAAAAATATTATTTAAAACTCTAATAAAGTTGATTAAAAGTAAAATTTATTTTTAATAATTAAGAGATTAAATCACTTTATTATTAATGTTAATTCATGAATCACGTGTGAAAAAATTTATTACAATGCGTGTATACGCCCATTTCATTATGATTTCATAGTAATAATTAAGTTTTACTTTTTTAAAGCAAAATTAATAATATGTAATTAATATTATGTCATATGTCACTATAATAATATGCAAATTTTTATTATTATGAAAGTTAAAAAGTGTTACAATAATACACTTTAAGTCTATTTTAAAAGTATAATAAAACTTTTAATAATAAAGGCGGTCAATAAACGGCATGAATTATAATAATTTCAAAAAATTAGTTACGATTGTAATAATAAAATGTAAAATTAGTAATTTATAATAATAGTAAAATGATGTGTTAAAATTAAACACGTCTCACTTTTTATGTTTAAGAAAAAAATTAAGTTATACGTTTTGAAAGTTAACAAAAAGTGAGTGCATGAATTACATTATTTCCGTTATAATTATTATTACACACAATTAATTGGCATGTGACGTACAAAATAATCACTTTCGTTTTAATTTTTTCGGGGGCATCACGTTATTTTGATGTAAAAATATATTTATATATACCATTTTTATATTAACCATAACGTGCATAAATTATTATCGCATGAATTGTTGCATTAGTCATTGGGTTAAATAATATTGTTGTAAACCCTCGAAAATTTCCCTCCCAAATGATGTTTAAAATTAATATATTAATATACAACCGTAATACTGCCGATGAATTAATTTTGTCACAAAATTGGGGTCACCGTTCACCGTTATACCGCTTCGAATTTAGGGCCTGAATATGCTTTTAACTCTAATTTTCTTTCATATTATATAATTTCCACTTTTTAAAACTAGTTTCATGTTACACACCATTAAACATGAGATGCTCATCCTAAAATATACATATAAATCAAAGTGTATGTGCATTTTTCTATACGTATATATTCCATTTTTATTTACATTAAGTATTAGCGCAAAATTTATATATAATCTAATTACATTTTACTTTTTATTTACGTTAACATTTAAATTTAAATTTAAAATAAATTCAAAATTTTATTATATTTTATTGCATTTTAAAATTTTTACTTTTTATTTCCATTTACTTTTTATTGACACTTTCAATAGAATAAATAGAAACAGTATAACAGTGTCTAAATATTTTACACGTGTCTGAAAGTTAAAAGGAGTGATATAGTTTAAATTATGTAAATTAAATATTTATATTTGTACTTGAATTTGGGGCACAGTCACTGGTGATTTATATATTTTTTTATATAAAAAATGATCAGTATCTGCATAGTTTACTTTCGTACAAACTAAAGGGTTTAAAAAATTAAAAATATTTTTTAATTAATTAGTTATTAATATAACATTGAGTTTTATTTTTGTGGAAAAATTCTAATTCACATGAATGTCCGAATGACAAATGATTTATAATCATTTTGATCGTTTTTAAATATATTATTCGTGAATATAAAAGTAAATAAATCCATAATTATTCAAAAACATGATTGTTTTAATATAAAGATTATTTTAATAATAATTTATTAAATTAATTTTCTTATTGATTTAAAATTTGACGTTTTCTGTCAATTTTTTTATAAATATGTTTCAATTGAATAATAATTATCAATAATTTTTTCTTTTTAATAACTTTTGTGAATTTTTCTCTCACGATTTACCTGCGGTCATCACTATCATAATGTCATAATAAAACAAAAAAAAAATTTAGAGCATACTTTGTTCTAAATTAATAATTAAATAGTAATTATAATTACAAAATTCTATTTAATTGAAAGATTCAAATTAATTATAAAATACTAAACTGACATATTCTAATAGTGTATTGCATTTTATTAAAGAAATTTACATTAATTTTTAATTAATTATAATTTTTTATTTAAATTTTAATATAATTTAATTTGTTCATTAAAAATAAAAATAATATATTTAAATACGAGTGTTTTATAATTTGATTATTAAAATTTATGTTTACATTGTTTAAGACGTTAATTATCCAATAAAAAAGTGAGAGTAATATTATAATTAATGAATTTGTATTGTTTATTAAAAATTATTCATTGTTTTTTATGTAAAAAAATTACAGTAAAATTTAATAGTTATTGAAAAAATAAATTAATAATATATTACTATTGAATGTAAAATAATCATTATTAACTATTTGTTCGTGTGTTACAAATTATTCACATGTAACAATTAGCATAATGTATACATTCTTATCTTAAATCACAATTCAAATCATAAAATTTGACATCATAATAGTAATAATTGTATATAATTATTTGTATTTTATAATAATACAAATGAAAATAAAAGTAAATTTATTGGCGCGTCATTTAAAACATTTCCTTATAATTTACATAAAATATTAATAAATTAATTATCATTAACTGTTTATTCTCATCACTAACATTATAATGAATTTACAATATAAAAATAACATAAATAAATAAACGTAATTTTAATTTTTAAAGATGATCCCATTTACTATGTCTGTAATTAGTTTCGACACATATTAAATTCCGTTTTCATTATCAGTGACCCTTTTTTATTAATTTGAGTCACGAAATTAAAAGGTTAATATTGTGCAATATTATTTTTATAAAATAAAATGAAAACATAATTAAAAGTAAATAATAATAGTATTTTATTCTTCTATTTAAAGTTCAACAATGAACTTATTTAATTTTCAAGGAAAATATCACACAGAGATTACTAACATTTATATAATTTAAAGATTACACGCGTTTTTTAGTACCAGCATTTTGCGACCTCTAATTACAGTAATATATTTTATGCCATTAATTAATACTAATGCCTGACCATTGACACAGTGACATTAAATGTTATTTGTGATAAAATTTTTATATTATTATTATTGTTAATAATAATAAAATAAAGTATGAGTACATAATGTATAGTATATTCATGGAGGTATTTAATTGAAGCACGCGAATAATGAAAATAATAATAAAAATAATTAATAATTATATTGTAATACTAATTTATTATTGTCACAGTGAAAAATGACTCGTTTATGAGTCACGCAAATCCTTGAAGATGATTAGAGATTGTTTTTTGTCCGTTTACTAATTATTTATTATTTAACTTTAACTCATATTAATAATTTTAATTTTATTATAATATACGTGATTAAATGTCTATCATTTACTACACATTACATGTTTATTATTTTTAGTAATATTTTCAGGCATATAATTAATCTTAAAAAGAAATTTGACAAATGATGAAATAATATATTTTTAATTAATATAAAAAATGTATTTTCACTTTTTATTTTATTTATAATTTATATTATTTTTTATATATATTTTTGTGTATATATATTTTTTATTTAATTTATCACTTAATAAAATTGATTAATATTTATCAATAATTTATTACCTTTTTATATAATAATAAATAAAATTATATTAATTTTGTACTTAATTTGTATTATTAATTTCTTTTACAGATATCGATTAAGTGATTTTCGATTATAAATGATTAAATTTGACCTCAAATTATAGATTATCTAAATAATGACAATAAATTAATTGTTGTTCTATAAATGTATATATTTGTCATATTTATGTACCCAATTGTTGCATTATAATTATTTCCATCAATGGTAACAATACATATTTATTATATAATTTTATCACCACTTTCGGCTTTTCTTTTATCATCCAAATACGGTATGTAATTTTTAAAATATATTTTTATTAATAATTGTATTACATTTTTAAATATAAGTCAATGTTATGAAAAAATTATTAAATAATTATTTCGTCATAAAATTTATAATTTATACATAAAAGGTCTAAATTTAAATATTAACATATTGGTACAATACTAGTAATGGGGTAAAAAAGAAGCACAAACTATAAAGATGCACATACAATAGTAATCTGCTACAATAGGGTTATCTGTTAATTTTACTATTTTTTAATTCAATTGTAGTGTGATCAATTGTTGTGTGATCCCATTCATTTAATGCTAATTACTGTGATACAATTGTGTTATATGATTACAATCAAAAAATTGTTGTGTATACAGTGCTAGTGAGAGACTGATTGAGGTTATGAAATGCTCATACAACAATTGTAATTAATGGAAAAATACCATCATTTTATTTATTATTAATGCATTATTATTATTATTTGTATTTTAGATTATTATTAATATTATAATAAGAAATTGATTGTATTAATTTGTGAGTGAACAAAATATTGAGGGCATAAAATCAAACATTTCAATTTATATTAATTTAATTTTTTTTTACTTTCGTCCGTTTCACAAATGACATGACAATAATGATAATGCCCATCAACGGATTGTCAATTATAATATGCCTCAATTACTTAGAAATTTTTTATAGTAAATTTTATAGTAAATTATAATTCATTTTTTTCATAAAAATTTATTACAATAAAAGCGCACTTTTTCATGCTTTTAAATGGTGTATTCATTGAGGGGCGTCGAATACTCTAATAAATTTTATTCATATATTTTTAGTATTAATGATTGACAATTACAACAGTTAATGAATTACTAGTATTGTAGTGTTCGAGAATAAAGGATTAGGAATAAAATATCCGTATAAATCTATTAATATTAAATTACATTTAATACAAAAGATACGGAATTACTTTGTAACTATTAATGTAATTGTTAAAAGAATAATAAAATTATAAAAATAGTTTTTAAAAAGTAAAAGTTCTTTAAAAATATAATTTAATTTTTTATAATAATAATAATTAGAATTAAATACATAATTTAATATAATTTTTAATATTTTTATTTATTTTACTTTTACATTAATACTATAATTTTATTGTTCAATACGTTGAAAAGTAAAATAAGTAATATTTTAATATGTTTTTAATTATGAAAATTTACAAAAAAACAAAAATGGAAATATAATATTACAATAGTAATACAATAGTGCAATTGTTATTTTTCTAAACGTGAGTCTAGTAAATGAATTTTAGGTCTAAACAGTTTTTTGAACGTTTCCGGCGCCACAAATTTACTTTCATTCACTCTTTGGGTGGTATTTTAATTTCACGCTTTAATGTCAATTTTGTTGTCGGATCACCCCATAAACTACTCCTTTATTATTAACATGATGAAAGCGTTTACAAAATCTGAAGGCGTATATAATATATATTAATATATATTATAATTCACATTTTAATTTAAAACAATAAAATGGCACATAAAAAGGTTATTATTATTATTATTATCTTTTTATTCGATCTTTACCTTTTACTATTGATTTACATTTAAATTTTTTAGATTAAAATCAAAATTTACTATTTTCTTTCATATTTTCCGCCCCTTTCATTTACACCCACATAATAGTGTTAAAAATGTGATTTAAATGGGAATTTTATTAAAATTAATAACACGATTACATCGATAAAATTATTTATTTATCAATTTTTTAATGGTAATTTTATTTATCACTGAAAAATTTACGTGAAAATCGATAATAAAAATCTTAATTGTTTTTAATTTTGTACTAATTTTATGGGATTTATTATTTAATTAATCATAATGAAAAATTTTACAAAAGTTTCCTTTAATTTATAAAATTTATTTATTTAATGTCTTAATTAATAAACGGTACAAATTGCAAAATGACATAAATTATTAGATAATTTTACGTGTCAATTGAAACGATTTTTTATCAGTATTATATTTACACATATAATATTCATAACGAATACTAAAATAATGATAATGATAATACTTCTTCATTATCATAATGAGTAAAAAACGCCCGTAATTTTTGCCAAATAATTAGTGACGTGTTAATGTTAATCACTGTTATTTATGCGTATTTTACGTGAATTTTTATTTTATTTTTTACTAAATTTTATATAATTTAAATGTCTTTTTAAAACAATTTACGTCCTTCAAAATACTAATTTCAATGTTATATGATTAACTATGAAAAATGAGGAAATAAAAGTAATCGTCTATTATTAGAATAATAATAATAATAATATTAGTAATATATCCATTATAATATAATGTCCGAATATTTCTTTATTAATAGAAATATTATAATTAAATATAAAAAGTAAACGACTAAATTATGATTATTATGTGAGAGTTAACATTTGTTCAGTTCATTAATTTATAGGGAAAAATTAATTGACATAAAACACGAAATGAAAGTTAACTTTATGTGAATATTTTTCTTTCGTTTATTCTTTTGTTTATATTAGTATTATATTTGTATAATGACTACAAACTGATTAACTATGCCCACAATTGTGATATTATGAAGTGATAGTTAACCTCTATATAAGTTCCTATTTCACTGAGAAAAGTATTTTTTTCTAACTCAATGACAATCAAAATTAAATTATAATGATAATTATAATAAAAAAATAGGATTTTAGCTTTTGACCGTATCCCGTATCATGAGTCACTAGTAAAGGATCGTTTCTGCCCAAACATTTAAATAATTATAATAATTGTTTTAATAGTAATACTTAAATGCTTAAGGACTTATATGTCTTTATATAACTTCCGAAATAAACTTTCATATTATTATTATTATTATTAATTTTTATATTTCAATCACTTTTTCATGAATGACCTTTAATTACGTTATTTATAAATATAATTCTTTGACATTAATTTAATATAAATTCAATACAACAATAGTCTAATAATTTAAAATCGTGCGTATGAAGAGGTGTGTAAACACATCACTTTCTTTTAATATGTTATAAATACATAACTAAAAAAATTGACATTTAAATTTAAATAAAATTGATTATAACCGTGGACATGATCTAATAAAATAGTTAAACAATAATCACGATTATCACATTAGAAATAAACTAAAACAATAATAATAATAACAATAAAAATAATTAATACAATTATATTATAATATCCTTTATAAACGACCTTAACATTAGTAATACATAATTAATAATAATAATAAATTTTTGCTTTAATATTTCTATTGATTAAAATTAACTATAAAAATATGCATGTATATGTACAGTTATTTAGTTTATAATATTTAATTATCATTTATATAATACGTGTTGAAAATGATAAAATTAACTTTATTATAATTATATTCAATTCTTGTAATTAATGACTGTATAGTAAATGATTTTTTGTAATTTTGAAAATAAAAAATAAAAATAAAAAGCTTTATTATAGTACGATGGCGTTGAAAATGGTGATTACAATTAACCCCTTCTCTAGTCCTAAACCTTGAATCAATTACTAGGCTTAAGGGATGGGCGTTGAGATTGATGTATTGTATATTTTATCATTAAAACTATTGTAGTTACAGTCAAACCTGTCTATGTTGGGCACAGAAACGTCCGTCTAAATCATCACTACTGCTCGTGCCCAACTTAGACAGGTTTCACCGTATTAGTATTTTTTGCATTATTATTGGTTAACTATCTAATTAACTGTTAGTTAACTAGTAAATTACAACGATATTTTACTAAAAAAATTTTCATATAATATTAACTGTTAATTAACTAGTTAATTACAACGATATTTTACTAAAAAATTTTTCATATAATAGTAACAGTTGACAGTATGTAATAGTGATAGTTAAAAGTAAGCGTGTCTTTTATTAATAATAATTTGTTAATAATAACAATAATATGCCAGTAAATTATAAAATGCCACTTTCATTTTAACGCTCATATCATCGAATCATTTTTTAAATAACAACAATTGTCTGTTTAATTTTAAACAACAATTGAATAGTATACTTAAGAGTATTAAGAGTAAAATAATAAATAATTTTATACTTTAAAGTGGATTCACGCATTTAAGATCAATGTATACACTTATGTCTTAAGGATCAGTGTTTAAGTATTTTGATTGTGTTTTAAAGAGTCTTAAGATAGTGTTATAAATGTAACAATTATTTATTATATAAAAGATTATAGAAATGATTTAAAGATTATTTTTAATAAAGCTTAAGATAAGTATTATGCATTAAGATACTAGTACAGATTGTACTGATACTAGTAGTGTATTTTATATAAGAGATTTTGATAGAAAAATGATCTTAAAGTTAGTTTTAGAATTTACAGCTCACACTGTATTTTTCATTTCATTTTTAGTTTAATGTCACACATAAGTCTACAGTTATTTTTATTTCATAAAAAAAATAACTTTTCTCACTCATTCATCATTCGTCTAAAAATTGTGAATCTAATTCTTTAAGCAATAAGTGAGGGTAACCTGTAACTAGTTCCTGTGTTCCTACGGGATAGGGATGGTGATCCCTTCTTAAGGTACGATCGTGCCATTATTGTTGTTCCCAAAAATTATACAGTAGAAAGTTTTACTTTTAAAGAACTAACTTTTAAATAATAAATAAACTTTATTAATAATAATACAGCACAATAATTTAAAGCAAATAATTATCTAATACTAGTATTTAACTTATGTAGTTCCATAATGTACTAATTTATTAATGATTTTAATAATTCAAAAATTAAAAGTTAAATTTAAATATTTATGAATGAAGAATATTATTTTAAAAATAATTTATGGGCCACACTTTAATACATGATAGTACATGATAATACATGTGCAAGTGTGTGGTAAAAATTTAAAAGTTGTTCACCTACTTTCAGACTTTCGCAGTGAGAGATTCTCTTTCTTAAAGGATCTTATTATTATTATTATTATTATTTAGTTTGGAGGTGATTATCACGCATTTTATTAGCTGATGGTTGTATTCATGTGAGTGTATGCCTTTTCCTAGTGAAGGGTATACCCCTGCATTTTGCCGTTGGAAAGTATCACTATTAATGAGTGAAGCAAAAAGTGCTCCTCAATCACGATGCAGACCTTTTAATTTTTGTTATTATTATTAATAATAAAAATATGATTAATAATTAGCAATGCGGTGCTGTGACTATTATTACTTTTATTATTATTTTTATTTTTCCATTTCTATTATTTGTTATTAATAAATGATAAATTATTATTTTATTATTATTATTAATACCGTTAAAAGTTGTGCCGTTAGTTTTTTATTCGACGGTGAAAGTGCTCGCATTTTATAGTTTACTGTTTTATTATTATCATGAATTTGGCACTGAATTAGTGTTTAATTCCGTTTGTTAATAGTTAACTCTCTGCGTTTATATGAGTAATAAACGAATTTAAAATGTTTCAATTGAAAAATGTTTAATTAAAGTTATAATTGTTAACTAAAGTATAATACAACAATGGATAACACAGTGAAGATTATTATCACAATTGTTGCTGTAATTCAATTTGGTGAGTATTATTAAAATTAAATTTTTAATTATTATTAAAAAATTATTATAATTAAATCCTAAAAGCGCTGTAAAAAAGTTTTTTTTATCATTTATTTATTTAATTTTACAAAAATAACTAAGATTTAGACGAAAAAAAGTATCATTAATTTTATTATTTTAAGGTTCAGTATTATTAATATCTTTTTTGTTTTAAAAATATACAGAGTGTATCATAAAGTTGTATCCTCAGACCATTTAATGCTCTTAATCCTCATCACATTTTTTACAACTCTCATCTCTGATGACAGATAAAATACGTGTGATTATTATTATATTATTTGTTAATATGATAAGAAAAAAATAGTTTTTTACTTTATAAAAAACTATTTTTAATTCACTATAAACATGTTAATAATGAAGATGATTATGATCATAATCATCATAAATCTCTTCCGCTGTGATGTAATTCTTCATTCTGTAGTAATTTAAATTCCTGTATTGATGTATGAGACTCATACTATGAGTATTCATTATAAATATTCTATCATTTAGCAGTATACAAAACTCTAATACTTTTTTCTTAAAGAGTATTAAATTACATCACACGTATATTATTGTTTTATTTAAAACACTTAAATCAACATTGTTGTGTAAAAGGAGATTTAAAACCTTTAAAACTGGGCCATGATAAAGGGAATTATCTGCAACAATTGTAACAAATTTTTTGCTTATATCTTCCCGTTTTGTAGATTCTTTTTAACCTGAAACTAGTGATAGTAATAACAATTTGTTTAATTTTTAATTTATTAACACTTTAAATAAATAACTAAAGGCTATTGTTATAGTGATAAAGTAATAGTTTAGTTCCAAAATTACTTAAAATTTATGTACTTTAAAATAAGATACAAATAAATAGTATATTGTTGCATATAAATAACATTTGCATACAATGAATGGTTAATTAATTAAACTAAAATTAGAAACTTCATTATTATTTTTAATTTATTAATATTACAATTATTTCACACCATTATTTAATAGAAAAATATAATATATTTTAATATTTAATCAGTGAAATAAGATTCAGCAAAATGAGATATAACCCTATATGATGATCACTCACACATTGAGTTATGATGATGAAGTATTAAGACACTGAAAGAATTATTATTAAATCCGCGAATGTTTATGAGTAACAAATGACACAATAGAGAAAAGAGTTCAGACAAATTTTTATTATGTTCATATTATACAGTTTCACATTATTAGTATTATTATTATTATTAAATAATATATATGTGTATGTATGTCTTATAGTGTTTCTCTCTCTCTCTCTCTCTCTCTCTCTCTCCGCTCCTATTATAATACATTTATTATCAGTCATTTAAATTGTAATAATGGTTATAATTAATGCGGTCGTAGTAAATAATGCATTTCCTGCTGTTGAAGTGAATCTCATTCAAACGTCATTTTTTCGGTATTTAAATTAATTTGTATCTCTTCCTATAGTTATTTTGACATAATATTATAGCTTTTTGATTTATTATTTATTAATTATAAGTGTATCTCCATTTTTAAAGAAATTATGTAAATATTTTATTATTTATTTTCATGAAAGTTGGAAAATAATTGAGAGTTATTTATTATTGATTACAATCTTTTGTTTATTTTTTTGTAATGATTATTAGTTTTTTCACGTTTAATTAATAGTTATAAATTTCTTTGAATATTTTATTTTTATATTAAAACAATTTTTTAATTGCGGAAATATTCAAATTTTATATATTGTTATAATGATTAATTAATTTTGAATTATTAATGAAAATATCATGTTTTAAATTCAAAAATTTTATACAATTAATATTTGATAATATTATAGATATAATAACATAATTTATTTTTTATAATTATACAATAAAATTATTTTAAATTTTCTTTTTTCCTCAAACGTATTATACTACAAAATATTTAAAAAATTTCAATCGTTTTTACCATAAAAGCATATTAATATATTGTTTTATGTCAATCAAAATAGACAACAATGTTTTGATTAAAGAGAAATAATCATTATTACAAAAGGTATTATTATTTTTGAGGGTGTATCATGAATTTTCAATGTTTTTTTATATAGAAATTTAATCGGTAATTTTTTCATCACCATCATTATAATCATTCATTTGTTAAAAATTTGTAAAAAAATGATTTATTATTTTCATGATCATTTTATTTATTTTTAATTTACAAAATTTTAAGATTTTCTCTCAAAAAAATCTGATCTCACATTTGATGTAAAACATTTTTAACCCCAAAAAATTTAGCATTGAAATTGATTCAGAGACAACATATCATACCACAATGCCAAATGCCAAAATACAACAATAACCCTTTTGTAGTAATTAGTACTTTACAGGTTCTTTTTATTGTTTCCTTTAATTACTGTCATAATTAACAGAGAGAAAAATTTGTATTCTTTTAACGTATTGAAAAATACCATACATTTCGATGGTCAAATACTTTACTAGTTAATAGTAACTCAAGGATATTAGGGATTTTTCAATTGCAAATCTTTATTATAAAGGATAAAATACTTGTAAAGGTCATCGATACCCCATACCTATATTTTCCCTTTTATTAAAGTAAATATCATTCACATAATACGCGTAATAATAATGACAATAAAGTTAATAATGATAATGCACCCAAAAAATGCAAACATTACTATTATTTACCTGTAATTTTTTAAGGTAATGTCATGTCATACGTCCTTTAGCTACAGCCTTGCCTTTGGCACAACTAGAACAAGACATCAATCGTATCTGTTACTAGTAACTAGTTAATATAACTGTTGTATTCACCGAAGGATAATTTTTGCTGATGGACGGGTAAAAGGGCGATGCCGCAATTTTTTAGGGTATTGTCAACAATTGGAGTGTACTATAATATGTGTTAATAACAAACCCCTTAAGCAACAATTGAAATTTTCAAAAATTAATGTGATGAAAGTTATGATGTTTATGTGCATGTGTCATTGGGTTAGAGAATTATAATTAAATTGGAAATTTTTAATTTAATTAAAAAAATAACTTTTAAATACATTTGTAATTATAATTAAATTAACTTTAACTTATTATTTTTGCCCTAATATTAGATTATAATTAAAAAATTTTTAATAATTACAAATGCTATGTTTAATGTGTAATTATTTAATTCTTAATTTGTTAATTATTATTTTTAATAAAATAATTATTATTAAAAAATTTATGCCAAAATACAATTAACCGCAAAAAATAGTTCCGCACTTTTATAAAATGAATGTAAATATTCATTGAATAGTTAAAAAAATTAATTTTAATAATATATATTTCAAAATTTTACGCGTTAATTATCAATTAATAATAATCAAAAACTATTGTCTGTTCATAAATGATCAATTAATTGTAATTTCTTTTTAAAAAAAATGATTTATTAATTGTGCCGAATAATTTACGCGCACATTTTTCACTCTCACTACAAAATAATGTGTCAATTGATTTCTCCATTGCCATTTCGCCTATAATCTGACAATAAATGATTGGCTCATTATTTGACTGATTTATCCCTATAATATATTTTAACTAAAAACAGGTGTGATTCTGAGATATGAGCACATAAAATCTAACGGTAAAATTCCATTTTTATTGTCATAATATGGTAAACATAATGAAAAACAAAAAACTGAAATGGAATTTATTCTATTATTGGAATTTTGATCATTATTGTTTATTGCTTTATTATAATCCATTTTACACTCTCACTCTGAAAGTAGGACTAACAATAAGTACCAAAAATAGAAATATTTCAATAGAAATGGAATTTAAATGTATGGTATTCCCATCACATGCCAATTGGGAATTGACCCCAATTTAATTTTAAAATTTTTCTCATTATTTTGAAACGGGCGGTGGCGGCGTTAATAGTAAATGTGGTTTAACATTATAGTAAATGGTATTATGATGATCCTATTCATGTGTCAATAGCGCCGAAATTCGCGTGTTTAACGGTAAATTGCGTTTTTAGTGATATTTTACTGTCAAAAATTTATTACTAATTTAAAGTGAAAGTATATTTATTATCTTCAAATATATTTTAAAAGACATTAAAGCGATAAGAAAATTGTAAAATCATTTAATTTTTACAAAAAAATTGGCACTTTTAAAATACAAATAACTTTTAATGTGCAAATAAATGACATGACTTTTTATGCTCTTTTACGTTTATTTACTTTTTTAGGTTACAATTATTACTAAATTTTCTAGTTTTTAAAATTATTTTTAAATCCTTTTATTTTTGATCATATTTTTCAAATTTTTAATAATAATAATGATAACAAAATTTATTTAATAATATTTTTTTCATAATTAAATAATTTTCTAATTATTAAATTAATGTTTCCCTTTAGCAATAGACACAATTAATTATTAATTAATAGTGTAATTGGTCATACCTTTAGCAGTGAAAATTAACATAAATATTATAATTATCTTAAATAATTACGTAATTTGTGTTTATAAACATTATAATTATCATTAAATTATCGATTATTATTATATGTAATAGTAAACAATTTGGAATAATCTTTTTTTTTATTAAAAAAACACATACAAAAATAAATAAATCCATAGGAAAGTAATAAATTAATGTTATTGCATAAATGGCATTAGTCACTATAGTGAATTATATAAAAATTAATTTTCAAAATCTAAGTTAAGGTTAATCAGTGGGGTAAGAATATACGCCTCTTATATGCTAATCCCAGAGTATCCCATAAACCTCAAAATCACCCCCTCCCTTTTAAAAGACAACACCCTGTATAATGTGAATTTAACTTAAAGTGAAAGTATCATCTCATAGTTTTACGTATTACTATTATTTTTATTTACAAATGCGGTAATAATGAGTAATAATACATTAGTATTACGTATTAAAAAAGTAAAAAAATAGTTCAAGGATATGAATACCTTTTTTTGAAAGTGTTTAATAATATTAATTAAAATAAATAACAATCGATTACACAATATTATAAATAAATTAAAAGTGAAAGTTAAAAGTAAAATGTCATTTATTTTAGTCATTTAATTCCTGATGATGATAATATCTTTAATAATGAATCATTAATGACATTTTTGAAGTATGATTATGATGAAATAACAAATAAAATAAATTACATATAAAATTTAAAATAAAATTTTTAGTTTTAAATTCAATTAAAAATGTTAACATTTGAAATTATTTTATTTTATTTTTAATTTATAAATACATTTGTATATTATAAATAAGTATGAAGTTAATTATTTTTTACTTTAATTAGAAATTTTGAAATTAATAAAAGTTTTTATTAAATAACATTTTTATGACATTAAAAAATGATTTAATTGTTTATAATTAAATAAAAATTTTAATTAAATACTAAATTGAAGGAAATAATAATAATAATAATTATAATAATTATAAAAATAAAATAAAAATAAACTAATAAATATGAAAATAATCTTAAGGCATTTTTCACAATGAAAAGGGAAAGTCACGTCCTTGTGATTGATTTTAAAAATAATTTGAAGATATTGCAACAATACAATTATTGTATTACAATATAAATTTATACGCTTAACTCACAATAAACGATACTTTTTTGTGACCGATAAAAGTACCATTATTTGAGGGATTTTCGGGTGTAGTCATTGATTACAAGTAAAGGATTTTCACGGAAAAAGGTTTCAAATATCACTATACGATACTAGTGATATTTGACTCAATTATTTGTAAAGAAATGGATCATAATAGTGAGTGAATCGTATTAAACTTTTCATTCATTATTTCCATACTGATATAAGGCGTTTACCTTTTGTCAATATCGAGAGCGTTAAAATATGTTTGGTCATAGGGTATTATTATAAAATACTAGTATTACATGAATAATGTAACGCACAGAGGGGGTTTTTATAGGGCCTTCAAATTTTTGATTAAAAACATTGATAAACTAAATCGTAAAATGTTAAAAATGGGACCACATATTTCCCCATAAATACACTAATATATCTATGTACTAGAACTACTAGTCTAGTAGTATACATTCAGTAGCAGTTTTTTTCTTATATAATATTTTTATTATTTAAAAGTAAAAGTAAAAAATGTTATTGATTTTTAAATTTTGAATTTATTTTTATTTAATCTTTGATCTGCAATTAGTGAGTCAATTAAATCAGTAAAAAATGTACAAAGAAATGGCATATTTTATCATTTGATAATTTATAAGATTATTTTTATAGATTAACTTTGTATTTATTTTATAACTTTATCCCATTTATAATATATATGAATTTAGTAAAATTTAATTGCAATTAAAATTTAACTTTTATTAACTATATGCTGTGAGCAGTAAAAGTGTTTCACAAATTAAAATGGGTCCTGTTATATTTTCATGTTTTAAAAAAAAGTTCACTTTATTATTGCCAAATTATACAGTGAAACACTTTTTTATCAATTGATTCATAATAATACTAAATAATAATTATAGTGAATAATTTCATTTAAAAATCACTCCGGAAAAGGTATTAATGTCCCAAAAAATTGGGGTCCGATGCCGCCTCTTGACTTTAAGCAAAATAGTTTAACAAAGAATGTGTATACAGTGTATTCAATGTATACTATACATTGTATAGTATGAACGATAATTTATTAAATCTTATGAAAGTTGCCCTCTTACTACAAAAATGGCATTATTATTATTATTTAAATATTTATAAGAGCATTAACGACTTACTAATAAATAGTTTTAACCACTTAAGGGTTAATTATTATTGTATTAAAGTGTTAAATGTGATTGGGTGATAGTAAAAGTCTAAAAGTGAAAGTTAATGTTAGTAATATACAATAGAAACTTTTATAATTCCCGAATTACGGTTAACACGGAATTAATTTGGATTTTTATAACTTTTTTGAGTGCAACTTTCATAAACTCGTTTTTTTTATTTTAAAACTTATTTATAATTCATTAATATATTATTATTATTATTAATTTGTTCTAAAAATTATCAATTTCTTTTATAAAATTTTTTTACGCCCGATTTTTACTGATTAATTCGGATTTACATTTAATTAATTATTATCATATTACTAATCCCGCTTTAACCTTTATCCTAAAAAAGGTCATTTAATAATACAATGATTTTAACTCTTTAGCTAATCTCTTATATCTTATAAATGATGAAAAAATTAACTGTTAATTTTACATTATTATTATAATATTAATCAGGAAATGCGATATTTCAATTTATTATATAATTTAGGTCTTTGTAAAAAGTAAAAATTATGCAAATATTATACTATAACACAAATAATTTATAACTAATCACTGATTTAAGGATATTTAAGTTTTAGTAATTTTTACTTTTATCTTAGAAAATGTTAATAATTATTTTAAAATATATAAATTGTTAAATACTATTTCTTGTAATTCATAAGTCAATGTTAATAATGATCATTCAGTCAATAATTAGAATGATAAATCACTATCTGAGTAATTATATTTAATACAAACATTTAATTAATTAATATTTATTATCGTAATCGTTCATAATCAATAATGTTATATAATGATGCAATTTACACCCTTTAAAGTGTTTTAATCGCAAATTTTTATTAAATTTTGATTATTTTTTTAAAACTTTAAATTCATTTCCTAAAAATGTCAAAAAACTTACTAAATATTATGTTACAAAAAAATAAAATTAATTTAAAAAGCGTTAAATTCATATGATAACTAGTAACTAATAAAACTGGTGTTCTTCATCTTCATCCACTGTCAACATCTTTTTTCATTTTACTAGTTGCTGAGTGATTATAAGTTTACCTACATCTATGGGGGGGGGGGGGGAGGTATTAATACACATTTTCGCCTTCTTCTTCACGGTGATCTCATTTTCTAGTTAACTCATTATATCCCTCCTCTGATCCAACCGATGACCATTCCCACTTTCCGCAGATGAAAGGCATCGCACATTAACAAGAACAGGTCGAGGTATGAGTGAGTCTCTAGTGAATGATATTCATTCTTAAGGAACACACACATACGCTCACACATGTAACACACATACACATGCATTAGAGTAAAATGTTTTTTCGTGTCTTCATATAATTGTAGTTTTATTGCTGAAAATCATATTTGTGTGTGAGTGTATTGTAGGAAATTGTTGTGCGATGATTTTATTATTTTTATTGTGATTATTATTATTATTTTTTATTATTAATGTTCATATAACATGTGAATCATTTGTAACGCCACAACAATAGTGTGGTTTCATGAATCGACATGAATTTGGTGCTAAAAAGTAATTTAATACCATTTTTATTGTGATGATTGAGTCATTATTTTCAATTATTTCCGTGATTCATGAGAAATTATAATCGGTTTTTACTAAAATTATTGTGTGTGTTTATATATCATTTATGATTTATTATCATTATTATTATTTAACTTTTTTAAAACTTTTATAAAATTTTTATAAAAAAAACTTTTTTTAAAAATGCATTTTAAAGTGCGATTGAAATTTTGTACGTTAAGAATTGAAATCAATTTTATTATTATTTTTTATTTATCATTATTTCTCAATTTTGGTGAGTAATTTATTAATATAAAATTTTTTAATTTAATTTAATAATTAAATTATAATTCATTTTAATATATAAATAAATATTATTTTATTACAATTTATTACTATAATTTAATCTCTATTTATACACAACTTTTTAAACTTATTAATAACTTTTTATGAATTACAAACAAAAGTTAATATTTACTTTTATAACTATTAATATAATAACCATAATTGACATAAACATCAATTATTATGTATTTAAAAGTGTTATTTTTACATTAATTATATATTCATTTAATTTAATCATTCGCTTCAAGTGAATAACTGTCAATAGAAATGAAATATTTACATTATAATACAATGGTAATATAATGATTTTAATTAATTTCACAATTGATAAACTTAATCATAATAATTATCTGTAACTATTACATAACATTCTCACATGAATTAAAAAGTATGAATGTGAAAGTGAATAGTATTTTTTGCTCCAATTAATTCCAATGTAATAATTATAAATTTTTTTAAATGTCAATTATAATATTATCAGTTTTATTAGTCACTGACCGAAAGGTCATTGTGTGTGAAAAAAGTATATTATTATTGTGTGTGTGTGAATAGTATTGATTTAATAATTAATATGATCAATCAAATAGTATAATGGAATTTTATAGTAAAATAAAAAAATAATTGTTTATTGAAAATTAAGTTCTCACACACACGTGTATTGAGATTGTATTGTTGTGTGTTATAATGATTAACGAATTTAATTGTGTGTGACGATGATACTTTTGAAATAATTTTAAAGAGTCTATTATAGTTTATGACAAATAATTTTAAAAACTTTTTTTTATTATAAATGCAATACAATTATATAGTTTTATAACAATTTATAAAATACTTATTTCACTTTCACTATACTAATGGTTTATTTGTAAATTGGAAAATGCATAAAACACAAATAAACAATACAATAGAGCAATTGTCACGTTTGTAAATATTTTAGTGAAGATTATATTGAGGTTATGACCTTTATCACGTGTATTTTATATGAAAGTGTAGAATTTTGATGATGTGTAAAAAATTATGATTTTTGCAGTAAATTATTGTATTTGAATATGAAAAGGGAAACGGTCATTATTGTGCCGGAACTTTGAACTTTTGAACTGAAGATACTGTTACTTATTATTTTATATTACAATTTAATTTCTTAACCTTAACTTAGTTAAAGTGATTATTATATAATTGTTATTATAATGTCATTGTTACATTGACATGTGAAATTTTAAGGTACTTTTATACATCCCATTTATTGGGTGTGCATTTTATGAAAATTTTTATTAATTTTATAATAAAATACTTATTATTACGTACAATTATTGTTTAATTCAATTTTACTATTATATTACTATAGAGTACCATTGTGTGAATGTATTTTACTAAAAATTTTCAAAATTTTACTTTTTTATTTTTAATATTATTAAACAATTTAATACTTATATGACATTTATATCGTAACTTATTTCAAACAAATTCTTTGATATGACAGTACAATACACAATTTGATAATATAAAAAATAATTATATTTCAAAGAATTTTGAACAAAAAGTATACAAAACTATAGAAAAAGTATATAAAAGTTACAAAAATCATCCCAATTTTATAACAATAAAAATAATTTGAATTTTCTTTTTTATTATACATCAGTCGTGTATAATTTCATTTTATTTTTTTGTTAAAATTCCATTTTTATAATACAAAACTTTCATGGCATATTAATCCATATTTTCATCACCAATTTTAATTGTTGTAAACAATTGTTTAATTATTGTTATACACTTTCACGATCACATTACGTGGGCATACATCATATTTTTCTTTTAAATTTTTATCCATTTATTTTTGTTATAATAATTTTAATTACGATTTATATAAAAGTAAATATTATTATTTACTATTAAGTGCTTTAATATGATTGTCGTTAATAATAACTCACGAATTGGTCTCAATTGTTTATTATAATTATTAAAAAGTATTGTTATAATCAAAAGTTATACTTTCTTATACAACACACGATGATAATACAAATAAACAACAATAATAATGATCAACAACAATGGATATTAATAATAATTTTATATTCGCATTCCTTAAGATTCTCACTTTTTTGCTTTACCCTTAAATAATAATAATAATAATAACCAAAACGGTACTATACCTTCACCTGTGACTAATACCTTCACCTGTAAAATAATAATAATAATAAAAAAGATGATGATAATAGTTATGCAATCATAATGTGCTTTTTAGAGTGACCTCAATTATTAGGGTGTGATTATCTCCTTTGATAGTGACTGTTCACTCAATATACACAGGTACACTATGATGATATGAGCCTTACTTTAGTTTAGATCATTTCTCTCTCACGCGAATCTATGATCTCAATCCTTTATAAGAGGCGTCGGAACTGTAAAACCACACGTGTTATAACAGTTTTTTCACGCGTTTTTATAAAATTTGTTTATTTTTATTATATAAATAGTTATATATTAATATATAACATGATATATAATAATATCATGTCGATTTGCGTATGAAAAAAGAAAAAATAAAAATGTGCTGTATCGAAATGGGACTAATAATAACATTGATACAATTAAATTTATTTATATAATACACGTTGTGTATTACACAACAAAAGCATAACTATAGATAACTATACATAACCACAGATAAAATATTACACGTTAAATATATAATAAGAATGCTTTAGTTTTATTTTTTATTTGTATTTTTGAGTCAACAGAAACAAAGTAATAAATACAAGTAAATAATTAAATTGTAAATTTAAAATAAACAAACTTATTATACACTGTAATACAGTGTATAATAATACAGTGACTGTATATACTTATTTTTATCGCACGTAAATAGGTAGAATCCGGCACCTTTTAGTATCGGAGTCGCTCCTAAATACTCCAAAAACATATGAATCATATTTCTTATAATGATACACATAATTTTAGCACATCTTAATAATTGTGTATTTTAATTTACCATTAATCATACTTTCGTTACTATTTTCTAGTACTATAATTGGAGTTAAACGCGGAACTTTCGTTTATTAATTAGAATATTAAACTTTAAAATTATTATGAGAGTTTATATTAAATGCATTTAATCACAGCCGTTCCTTTATCCATACCTTAAAATAATGTAAATATGAAATTAATGCAAATATCTTTAGTATAAAAGTATGAGTCAATTAAAAATTTATAATTAATAAAATTTTTATTATAATTAAATGCTCAAATTTATTTAAATATAGAAATTTTATTTTTTGACTCCTCCAACATACTACACTACATTACTAGTAATTTACAAGTTTTGAGTACATTGTTGTTATATACCGTTTATTAAAAAAGATGACGATTTTTTAAGAAATTTTTGTAAAGAAATTGTGTCCTTTTGTGGTATGTTAATAATAAAAATAAATAAAAGTATACAATAATGTCCCACTTTTTCGAAGTTTTTAAAAATGCGTGGTTCTTACTAGTTAGTTACTAGTTAGTTATTAGTTAGTGAATCTTCACTTAAAACGCAATTTTCTTGAAAAATGAACGCATTTTTTTTTATTTTTAAAATGTTTTATTTTTATTTTTACACTTTTTTGTTTCTTATATTATACTACAGTATTGTATTATGATAAAAGTTTTATGATATTTCTTAAATCACAAAATAACAGTTTTGACATACGCATTACTTTTACGGTATAATGATTATGCACTTTAAAAACATATTCTATATTTTAGTTCCTTAAATTAGTGCTCAAAATTGAATCACCCTAAAATAGAGAGGCACACAATTGAATTGATTGAAAAGTGCCCATCGGCATGTAAATTATTGATTCGATAATACATAGCATTTTATAGTCTTAAAAAATCACTTTTCCACAATCAGATGCACGCGTTATTTATTTATTATTATTATTATTATTACCAATAACATGATTATAAATAAAGAATTAGGACATGAGAGTAGAGAGGCAATTGGAATGGACCCCACAAATTTGGAAGTCACGCATTTTATATGTTTATTAACTATCAATATCAATATCAGGAAATAACTTAAACCCTACAGTAGCTTAAAGCGGCATATTTAAGTAATTTCATGCAAAATAATTGCATGGAAGTGTCAGTTTTATATTAAAATTAAATAACTATTACAATATTAATGCAATGGGATCATCCATTGATTATGCTAAAAAATAAAAATAAAATTACTTTTAACAGCTTTAAGCGCGACACGATACGCGCTGAAAAATTGTCACGTGATTAAAAAAGTGTGGTTTAACAGAAGCAGCTTCTAGTTAATAGAATTAATACTACAGAAATGATAATGATAAAAAATAATCATAATTATATATGAGAAAATTACATAATATAAGAGACGATTTTCTAAAATGATTTTTCGGGTTTTATATGTAATTTTATAATATAATAATAATTACCGTATTTTGCCGCAATCCAAATGACGAACGTGTACTTTTGTATTACGGAAACATGATATGATCATAGTTTTTCATAAAATACATTATTATTATTATATTGTGATGCTTTTGACATCGTCACGAATAACGATTTTGCGGTAAGATTTGGAACGGGTGTAAAACTAGAGACTCGTATAATATAATAGAAAATAACTTTTTAAAAGTGAAATAATATTTGTAATGATAATAAAAATAAATGTTATTACGGTTAAAATCAATTTGTTTTATCACTCTTTGTTTTTGTTGTTTGTGAATTATAATTTACTTTATTTTATTTTATTTCCGTAATTTATAAAACATTAGTTGTGTAATAATCAAAGGTTTTATTGAATAATAAAATAATAATTTTATAGATTTTATAGATTTTTGGATTAATTTTTATTTCTTAATATTAAACAAACATACGATCACGATTTATCTATAAAATTAATATTATTTAAATTTAATATTTATTATTATTAAAATAATCTTTTATTAGCAAATGTTAAAGTACCGTATTTCTTCGCATAATAGTCACATGCAGTATGTAACATGCTCTAATTTTGCTTCAAATCACACATTTTTCTAGTAATTATTGTAACTATTGCCTGAGTAAATACGGTATTTAAATATTTCTTATGAATTTACTGCAAATAAAAAATGATTATTATTATTATTAATTATAGTTAATTGTGCTGATAATTCAACCGAATCTAACGTACGTCATCCGACGGTCACAGTATCACAATCGGCGGGAAATTCAAACTCAGTACGGCACAATTTTAAATGTCCCGAACAATTTGGTTATTATCCTGATGATGGTGATTGTTCCAAATATTTTGTTTGTGTTTTCGGTGATCCTCTCCATGAGACATGTACCGGAGGATTATACTTTTCATCATTACTACAAACGTGCGATTGGCCCCGAAATGTCGACTGTTTTATGGACGATGATAATAAGAAATTTAATGATCATTTTAATAGCAGCGGTATGTTAATATTATTTTTATTATTCATATTTTCCCATATAATACTGCACCGTGAAAAATTATAGTCATTATGATACTATTTGCATTTTCGGTTTTTATTTACCAATGATTTTGATAATTTTATTTTATTTATGTTTTTCAAATACTTCAGTCATTACATAACATGTAATACATGTAAATTCAAATGAAATATTTTTAAAAAATTATCTTTAAACGCGTGCGTTTATAAATTATTCATTTTATATCAGTGATAAGAGAATAATAATAATATTATTAAGAAATTATTATATACATAATGATTACATCTAATCCTTAACCTTTATTGATAATAATAATTAGAGCCCGTAAAAAATGCTTTTTAACTTAAAAAGTGTTAAAAGCAGTTTGAGATATTTTAATTTTAGAGGATAAAAATGATAAATACACACAAATATTTCAATTTTATTCACTTAAAATTCTCATTTTTATGTTATTTATTTTTTAATATGACAAAATTATGCTTTTTTATGCTGTTTATTTTAAGTGTCGAAATTATGTTTTTAACACTTTTTAAATTAAAAAACATTTTTGCGGCTCTAATAATTAAGATTATATTATTTGATTAAAAGTGCATATTATAAAAAATTATTTATCTGTTTATTTATTTGCGATATTCATTTTTTTTGTGATTTGACCTTTGATAGTGTAATATGACCTTTTTTATCACATGAAAAATATTTTAATTTAACTTTTCTTTAAATTTTATTGTTATTTTTTTTTTATAAATAATAAATAAATAAATAATAATAAATTAATAAACATTAAAAAAATTAATTGCATATAGAAATATTATAATAAAGAAAAAGAAATAAATAAAATAATAAATTTTTTAATTATATATTTATTAATTTTTATATAGTTAGTAATTGCATTCAAATATATATAATTATAGTAATATTTTACTTTTCATATCCGGACATTATAAAATTTTATTAATTTTTTTAAACTTTATCATTATTATATATATATATATAATTTTAAATAATCTCTCAATTTAATTTCATTATACAAAAGTATTGTCTTCATTGTCAAGGACCAGAGATTAAATATAATAAATGCATATAAAACAATACAATAAACGGATGAAATTAGAGATTAAAAATAATTTACTAAATGATTGACCATTATAATGATTATCTTTTTAATTGATAAAAAATAAACATAAATATAATTATAATTCTCATTTGTTTCTTGTGTCAGAGAAAAGTGTACATACGATTAAAACAATTAATCTTTAATCATTTAAAACAATGAATTTTAATTGTTATAATTATATATTATTATTATTATTTAGCACATGATGTAATACCCAAAAATAGAGATCGCGATGATGATGACACTGATGACACTGATGACAGTGATATCCTATATGATGATGATATTGAAAACGAAGATAATAATGAACGTAAAAATAATAGAGATGTGAAATTATCATCTCAAAGAGTTGTTCCCAACAATGGTCCTAAAGATACCATTGTTGATGATGATGGTGTTAATGATAATTATAATAATGGACATCCCAAATCAGAAAGTCCCACATACAGAGATGACAATAATAAAAGGTCATTACCACGATCACATTCAACAGTTAATCCCTCATTAGATATACGATCACGATCAAGACATACATCATTAGCACCGATACGCCCGAACAGACCTATTACTAGTAATCAGTTAGATTCTAATGCTGGTTTAATTGGAAGAAGTGTTTCCGGTTCTGGTGTTAGACATGGATATACACGTGCACAGTCTATAGAGACATTTACGACACCCTATACTATTGCCGATCCATCGATGTCCAATCGTAATCGACAGGATCCAAATGATAATAAAGTTAACGTGGAATTGGATTTGAAACAACCACAGTTTGATGAGGCAGTTAATCCAATAATTGATGAGGATGGAGGTATACATGTACATGATGGTCCCGGAGGTACTTATTCATTACCGGAAAAGAGCTCAAATTCGGTTAATTCATATGCGAGTAATAATGATAATGGAAATTCTGATAATGATAAAGATCCCGATACTGATGAAAGAATCAGATCACAGATACAAAATTCATATCACAATAATGGTGAAGAAATAATAGAAAATAATAATAATAATGATAATTATCCTCATTATAATGATGATGACCCTAAAAATAGTGTCCCAAACTCTAAAAGACAATATATTCCCGTAATTATAATGTCAAAAGAGGACATATTACCGAATAATAATCAGGACAATGAACAACTAATGGTCAGACGGTACTTGAGAAGTAATAATGGTAATGTTAATCATTTAAGAAATTTCACACCATTGCCATACTTTCAAAACCAACGAATTCAACAACAGAATCACTTTAGACAATCCGCTTCCGGTTCCGGAACTGATTCTAGTCCTGGACCTGGACCTGCATCTAACTCTCAACCTGGACCTGGACTTGTACTTGAGTCTGGACTTAATGTAAATGGTCAAGAGTTTAGAGGACCTTTGACCTCAGCCCTTTCAACTGAATCACGCATTAAAGACAATGGTAATGATCCACAAAATGGTGAATTTCGTGGTTATGTGACCACACGTAATGACGGCGGAAGAATTATTGCAATTCCCATATATAAAGATAATAATAACGGCGCCGGATCTAATGGTAATCGAAGAAAAAGAGTAAGTTTTATATATGTTAATTTACGATAATTATTTAATTATTGATAAATATTAAAACAATAATAATAATATTATTAACATTTAATTGTTAATATTATTATTAATTGCAAATAATTAAATTTCTAAATATATTTATAATTACATTAATTCATTTTCATTAAATACATAATGATGTGGAATATTTATTTAATATTTAATTGCTTTAGAAATTCACTCTCTATTTTTGTTTGACTTTAGTTATATGCATTTATTAGCATATGAATGAATAGTAAATTATTGTGTGCAAATATTTTAATTGCATTTAAATATAAAAATAATTAAACGATTAAATAATAAATCACACTTAAATATTTATATAATTAAATTTATTATTATATTAATATTTTATAATAATCGTTTGAGTTATTTATTAACATATGTTTTTAATAAATAGTTCATTAGTTATTTATAACATTTTATTACTTTGCATTAATAGTCGGGATTAAAAGTGTGAGATGTGATAGTTTTGAGTAAGACCTGAGACACGACGTCTCAATGATACGACAAACTTTAGTCGCGTCTTACGACTCAGACGTTTTTTACATCTCTGCTCATTAATATAATTATATAATTATATATTATATAATATATTAATATATATAATATATATTAATATATAATTATTATTATATAATATATTAATATATATTATATATATTAATATATAATTATTATTATATATTAATATATATTATATAATATAATTATTTTTAAACCAAAGTCTTTTACGTCTGAGATGTGAAAGACGTCTCTTTTAATCACATTAAACCGTCTTTTTTAGCAATAAAAACTATGACATCTGAGACGTTGCGAAGTCTCGTTTCACGTTTCAGATATATTTTTATTTACATCCCTAATTACTAATTTACTAGTGTTAGTAAACGCAATTATATTATTATTAATGCAAATTTAACATTTTAAGGTGCGAATTGTTTCACGAATAATTCCGCGTTTTCCATCATCGGAGGATCTAAAACTGACACAAAAACCGCCGCCGCACGATATAAATCACAATTTCTTTACCGAAACACCTCCGATCCGACGATCTCCAACATCATCACCGTCAAACTTTTCACCACTTCCACGTATATACATACCTAATATTAAGAGATGGTTTCCGAATTTACCATTTTATGGACCATCGTTAACACAAATATCACGTGTTAAAATATTACCACCGATTGGACCACTGCCATCCGATGATGATTATCCACATCCGACGACAGATAATAATGCTATGATTTTAGAAGAGAGACATGAAACATTAACTATTGAATCTGATCCTACATCAGCAGATATTAATCGTAATCTTCGTAATGATAATGGTAATGATAATCATCGATCGGATGATAATTGGAGTCGTCATGATGAAAGTCATGTTACAACAGTACCATTACCATTACCGGTGTTGAATATTGAAAAACCGCCGCAAATTGATAATCCTCAAAATTTTAATTCAAATTATAAAGAGGAAAAAGCGCGTGATCAACCATCGGGAGATGACAATACACGTCCTGTAATAGTTAAACCGGAGAATGTTAATCCAAAACCGTCGAGGAATAGATCACGATCGAGAAATCGTAAAAGAATTAAAGTAACATCACCGAAAGTATTACCACAGACAACTATTAATACATTTCCACCATTACCTGTAACAATACCTCCGCCAATTATAACGCACGATAATAATCGTCAAAATACTGATGTACACAATAATCAACCACAACCTGATGCTATTAATTCCCCACAGGGAAGAGTTATCCCTCCACCAAAAGAACAACAATCACCTCGAAGAAGATATAAGTTACAAAAGGGTGGACGACGATTAGAACCTGATAGTGTTACATCAGCACCATTATCAAGAAATAGTAGTCCATCGATAGTAAGAGATAAATCCCGATCACATGAACCTGCGGTTATTACTAATACAGGTGCACCACCATCAGTTGCTAAAATTAATAATTATGATTATCCCGATTATCCATTTATTGATGACAATGGTCACTATAATAATGTATCACTTAATAATTTACAAACAACAGTAACATTACCATTACCCACAGAAGTAACTGAAAAACCGACGGAAAAACCGCGTGTATCAAAAAAGAAATCATATAAAAGATTTAATATTTCATCATCACCTGCCTCAAGATTTGCACCGATTTATCCGACGCCCGATCCTTTTTCACCTGCAACTAAATGTATTGCTTCCAAATGTCTTTTACCCGATTGTTTCTGTGGCGGGACGGTAATTCCCGGAGATCTTAAGAGTTCACAGGTTCCACAAATGGTACTTATTACTTTTGATGATTCCGTTAATGATTTAAATTGGGAAATTTATGAGGAAATATTTACCGATCGGAAGAGCCCAAACGGATGCCCGATACGAGGCACTTTTTATGTGTCACACGAATGGACTGACTATGGTCAGGTACAGACATTGTATTCGCGCGGACATGAAATGGCATCACATTCAATTACGTAAGTTCTATCATTATGATTAAATAATTGGAAATTAAAAAGGGAATAAACTATTATGTTAGAATTGGGGCAATTTATTAATATTAATTATTAATTTTTACTTAAAATGTTTTGAATATTTAAGTGAAATAAAATTTAAAGAATCAAATATGATTTAATATTATTAAAAAAAATTGAATAAATATTTATAGATATTTACAAATAATTATTATACTTAAAAACAGGCATAGTTTTGGTGAAAAATTTTCCAAAACCAAATGGCACAAAGAAATTCACGGCCAAAGGGAGATTCTTCACCTTTACGGGGGAGTGCATATGGCCGATGTGCGGGGAATGAGAGCACCATTCCTTCAGGGGGGAGGCAATAAACAGTTTGAGATGCTGTATGATGCTAACTTTACATACGATTCAACAATGCCCGTGTTTGAGAATTCACCACCATTTTGGCCCTATACTTTGGATTATGCAATTAATCACGAGTGTATGATTGCACCGTGTCCATCACGATCATTTCCTGGTATGTTATGATGATGAAATACAATTTTTTATTGTTTGTGTGTATCAATAGTTAATATGCGTATAGTTAATATATGTATATTGTATGTATAATATACATATAATTGTTGATGTATAAACATCAACAATTATAAAATTAATAAGATAATATACAGTGTTATTGAACCGATTAATACCGTTTTTTGAAAAATGGACCATAGTGAAGAATAAGAATCATACTGTAGTATTAGTAAAATAAGTGCTAAAATTAGTTTCAAGAAAATGTCATTTTTATATACACATTTGAATAAACACAGAAAATTTATAAATTATACAGTGAAACCTTAATTCTGTTAAACTCTCAAATTTGAAATTAAATTTTAGTTAATAAAATAGAGGTATTAACAGAATCAATTGAATTAAGTCTTCGGGAACTAGAACTAGAGGAGTCTACAACTTTTATAAGCATTACAAAGTAATATTTTAGTTCGTTTTTGTGAAAATATTTGCGCAAAACGTGAATCGTTTATTGCATTATGCACAAATGCTATGCGCAAATAATCTTACAAAAAGGGTTTATAATTTTATTTAATTTATAATTCTAAATCAGAACATAAATTGTGTTTAAATCAATAATTTATAAATATTTCAATTATAGTTTTTGGGCCTTTTCTATAGTAAAATTTGGCACTTATATATTAGTTCATGAGTTTCAAAATGAATATTTTTAAATAAAATTAAAATTGAAGTGAATTAAAAAAAATAATAAAATTAGATCTAAACTCTAAAATAAAACACTTTTGAATGAATTAGTGACAAACAAAGTGAAAATTGAGGTGTCACTATAAATAAATACTTACAATTACTATAAAATAACTATAACTATAAAATAGGTGTATGGGAAGTGGGTATGGTGATGTGGAAAGATCTTCGCGGTGGACGCTGTTCAATGGGTGATGCGTGTTCGAATCCATCAGATGAGGATGGTGTTTACGAAATGCTAATGAAAAACTTTAATCGTCATTATGAATCAAACAGAGCTCCGTTCGGTCTTTATTATCACAGCGCATGGTTTAATACAGTACATCATCGTCGCGGATTTATGCGTTTTATCGATGAAATACTAACATTAAATGATGTGTATTTTATCACCAAATGGCAGTTAATACAATGGATGCGATCACCGACATCATTAGATAATATTAAGGACTTTAAACCATGGGAATGTAATAATGATAATCGATCACCACCGTGTGATCATCCAACCGTATGTAATGTCGGATCAAAGAGCGGGTCACGATTTTTTAAGACGTGTCAATCGTGTCCATCGGCTTATCCGTGGGTCGGAAATACGGGAATTAATAGTAAAACATGATTATGAGAAACACTATCACTGTCATAATTACAATTATTCGTTAATTTTGTTTTTTTAATTGTAATTTAATATTTAATAAATGCCAAAGTCAGTTGTTTATTATTATTATTATTATTATTGTATAATTATTCACGTATTTTTTTGTATTAATTAATTGTGTTCATTTTATTTTGTAATTTCATTGTGTTTTTTATAATCATTGTTTTGTATTATGTTTTAATGTAAACGTAAAACATTTTTTATGTTTTCATATTTATGTATAATGCGCTCATTACTTTTATTCAGTTTTAATTAAAAATGCATCGTAATATATTAATATTGCGTATTGAATTATTTGATATTTTTATTTAAATTATATAAAATGTAAGTTATTTAGAAAAAGTTAATATACGCCATTCAATAGTATTTTTCCTTTATCTAACTAGATGTGTATGAGCAGTTGGTTGGTGTCGGGCTAGTAGACTGTGGCCAATCTACAAGTAGTAGCCACAAGTGTGTTACATCGTTGGACTATACAAAGTGTACTTTAAACAATATAACTTATTTCTTTTAAATAACGTAAATTTAAAAATTACAAAATATACATATAGATGTAGATTTTAAAGTTCTTTACTTATATCTAAACCTGAATCATTTTAAACTTTATTATTATAATTAAAATTTTATTAAAAAATAAATTACTATGAATCATGCATTTATATAACAATTATAATGTTAGTTTATAATTTTATAAAATTATTTATACAAATTACTGTTTATTGTTTATAATTTACAAATTGTAAATTATAAACACCAACAATTAGCCAAATTGGATTCAATAATATATGAAATTACATTTATTACGCAATTACATGTTACTAATGATAGTTGAACATTTCCTTTTAAAGAGATATACTTTTTAGTAATTGCCGCTAATTATTGTTGCAAATTATATTATTATCAATTAATTTATAAAAAATAATAAAAAATAAATAACAATATGCGTGCCTTAAATTTAATATTTATAATTGTCACGGTTTCATTAATAAGTGATGCAAAACCTCTTATTGAAGTGAGTCTATTTAATAATTAAATTATTAATATAATTTTTTAGTTAATAATATTAATTGCTCTTAATTTTTGTATTTTATTTACATTTATTTTAATTTACAGTTTATAGTAAATTTCTCGAACATTATTTTATAGGATGTGCAAAAAAAGGGGAAGTTCAAAGTGCAAATGGCAAATGATTTTTTTTTCAATTTATAAATTTTTATATAATTTTTATATAATTTTATATAATTTTATATAATTTTATATATTTTTATATAAGCTTTTTAAGAAATGCTTTGTTGTAAATAAAAACAAAAATGATTAATTTTATTGATTATCTATAACAAGACAGCAGCTGATCAGCAACAACAGGGAGAGGTACGACATGGTAAAGGTGCGGGCGGTACATCATCAGCCGAACAACAGCACCAACAACAACAACAATTAGTAGCGGTGGTAAATGGTAAACCGTACATACTTCAGCAGCAGCAACAACAACAGCAACAGGCACTTACAGCTAAAAATGGAAAACATTCGTCAATTCAAAATCAAATGGATCAACAACAACAGGCAGTAGCAGGGGATGATGTTAGTAAACAGGTCACTCACGAACAACTAAAACATTAATTGTTGTTATATTGACTAATATTTAAATGAAATCTGAAAAGTGCTTTCTTTTCAAAGTGAATAAACTTTATTAATATTGTTATTTGTTTATTTAATAATTATTAATTTATTATAAAAGTTTATATCATTTCATTTTATATCAGTTATATATGATATTTAGAAAAACGTTTTGCTAATTATTTTGCCCTGCATTAGTTTCAGTAATGCACAAGTATAGTATATTGCATGTATGTACTTTTTCATAAAATGTTTTAAAGAAAATAGCATCCTCTCAAGAATTTAAAAAGCTTCTATTAGTATTCTAAATATATCTATCGCTTACTAGTTAGTAAAAAAAAACACTAAAAGACCAAGATAACCAAAAAATCATCTACTTCATAAAAGTTTGGACCTTGTCCATTAATAATTATTTTGTATCTGGTAACAATGCAAATTAATTTAAACAAATAAAATAATTTAATGTCTATTAAAATACATTATAATTGTCATTTCATGACACATAAATTAATTTTTATTTCACTATTTATGTTTGATCTTTACCAAAATTATAGTAATGATTATTAACTGACTTTAATATAATTCTATTACTCTCGAAAATCTTATTTTAAATTCGCAAAAACAAATATATTTTGTCCTAATAACAAAACTTTGGAATAATTTAATATACTGCTTAATACTCATTAAATATTTTGTATTGCTTAGTTATAACGTATTTTAAATAAGAAGTATTTATTATTTGTAAACTAGTGTATTATATGTGTTATAAATGATAGCATAATTGATTATTTTAAAAATAACTATCGTAGGCTTACTTGTTAAATTAAAATAAAAGTTACTTATTGGTGTTGCATGTTAACAATATACTTTACTAATTAGTGTTAAACATTTCAAATACCATATGTAATTTTATAAAATTATTTAAGAGACTATATATAACGTCATTACCAATTAAATTAATAATGGTATAATTTTAATGTTAATTAATTTCCAGATGGTAATTGAATCGACAGCCATTAATCCCCTCCCATAATATATTCCACTCTTTACTCTGTATCGTGAAACAATTTTATCAGAAATATAATAATTATTGCTGATAAAGTATCAAAAAAATGTAAGTAATTAGTTTATTATTAATTAAACAAATAAAACATAAACAAAAAACAACAATTTTGTATCTTAATTAAGACAAATTTTTTAACTACATTGTTAAGAAATAAGTACAAAGTTAGTTAACAAAATTCGTTTTAATTAAATAACTCGTATAAAACAAAAAATTAATTAACATTAAATACTTTAAACATAACAATTAATAATTATATATTTCTATAATATTCTTTATATTAATGTAGCAAAACATGAAGTTAGTTATATCGATCGTTCTATCAATTGTTGCTATTGGGGCCATTTGTGAGGCCAAAAAAATGACTATTGATCAGGACAATATTCAAGAGCAGTTACATTTGGCAAAATCGGGAACAGGAAAACGTATTATGTCAATAGGATCTGATGATCATCATCATCATCATGACAAAGATGATAGTGATGATGAATATCACGATGGTAAAAAGAGTCAAGAGACTAAAAAACCAGAGGAAAAATCATCTAAAAAGGAAACTAGCAAAGGTGGCGGGATAGTATCGGCTAAACAAGGACAAGTATATGACATCAAAGTAAAGGCTAAAAATCAAACTAAGTCACTTGATGCTGAAGTAGCTTCAGGTCAAGGTCAAAGATCATTCGGGAAAGGTTCAGGACAATTTGCTGCAAAGCAGAAACAAAAACAACACGGAACTGTTCATATGGAAGATTGAAGCAAATAAATTATTATTATTAATATTAATTTACTATAATTGTGTGCTATTTCTTTATTAATTAATTAACAATATAATTGTAATTACATTTTTAAATGAAATAAATAAAATTTGAATATCAATTATTACGTTTTGTTTTGTTAATGTAAAATTTACTTCAATTCCAGATGGTAATTTAATCGTAAATGTTTAATTCCCTCCCATGATATCTTATAATTAACTAACTATTAACTATCTATATTTTGTAACACCATTTGGTGCGGAACTTTGTCATCACTCTCTTGTAGTTATAAAAGAGTAAGTATTTTTTAAAATTTTTTATAAATTAATAGTAAACACCAGAAACAACAATTTCAAAATAATTTATTTTAATATTATATTATTTAATTTTATAATTTATTGTGTTGTCTATAGTTGATTTTGTTATTATGGTATTTTAAAAATAGTTAAATATTAGTTAACAAAATTAATATAATTTTAGATGTGTTTACAAAAGAAATTAATTGCAATTGACATAACAAAAAAAGATTAACAATCCACTTATAGTGCATTAATACAAATATTTGTCTTAATATTACAGTCACAGCATGAAATTGTTTGTATTGATCGTACTGACCATTGTTGCCATTGCGGCCATTTGTGAAGCCAAAAAACTAAAGATCGCTCAGAGTAATACACAAATTCAGGGTCAAGACACATCTGATGGTAGTAGTGGATCATCAAAACGTAAACGACCGATAACAGAAGCATCTGAAGATGGTGATGGTGCTAAAGATGAGGAGAGTCATGATGCAGATAAAGAAAAAGGAAAGAGTAAAGATGATAGTAAAAAAGATGAAAGTTCAAAAAAATCAGAGGCTAAAGGATCGAAAGAGAGGGCAGAAAAAGAAAAGAAAAGAGGAAAAGGCAAAGGCGATAGTGCAACGGTTAAACAGGCACAAGGCGATAAACTCACATTTCACGCTAAAGGTCAAAAAGGGTCATTTAATGTTGTACAAAAGTCAGGTCAGGGACAATCGGCAAAAGCGACTGGTTCCAAAAATCAGTCCGTTAAACAGAAACAATCACAATCGGCGACTATTGAAGTGGATGACAGAAAATAATAAATTAATGTCACTATTAATTAACTATTGTTTTTATTATGGTGCATTTTAGTAATAAATTGTCTGTTTAAATTTGCACTGTAATTGTAATCACTTTAATTCAAATAAATAATAATATTATTATTAATTGTACAAAATTTTATTAATTGTTAAGCATAAATTTTGTAACGTATTAAATTATAATTATTTAATATTAAGACTAGTGACATGTATTATTAATTAATTTGATTAATTCAATTACTAGTTAACTAAAATAATTTAATTAAATATTTAGATATTAATGTAAATCGCATTAAAATAAGATTATACAAATTAAAATTAAATGGTATTTTGAAATATTTTTATCATATACCCCGTTAATGAAAGTGTTTCTAAGCAGATGTTAGTAATTATCAAATTACTAATTTTTCATATTCATAATTTTATACTAGCTTCAGATCACTTTTATCCTCTGAATATCGCTGCAACAAACAGTTAGATTCAAACCCTAATTTCAAAAATGAAAATACATTTTCTATTATCATTTATTACTTTCTATTATTTGACAGTAGCAAATGTCGATGGAACTGGAATTTTCAAAGCGCTTTTGAGTTCAGGTAAATGTGAAATGAATAGTAATGAATGTCATCCTCATCATCACAAACATGCTCATCTCACAGCTGAACAGCAACAAGCAGCGGCTGCGGCAGCGCCTGCTGCAGCTCACGCTCAACAACAAGCTGCTGCTGGTGGTTCAGGTGCGGCAGTTACAGCTCAACAACAAGGGCAACAGCAAGCAGCCACTGGTAGTGGAGCAGCAGCACAACAACAGCAACAAGCTCAACAAGCTGTTGCTGGTGGAGCAGCAGCACAACAACAGCAACAAGCGCAACAAGCTGTTGCTGCTAGTGCTGGTGGAGCAGCAGTTTTAGCTCAACAACAACAAGGGAAACAAGCAGCGATTGGAGGTTCTGGAGGTGCTGCTGCAGTTAAACAACAACAAGGTCAACAACAAGCATCCGGAGCCGCTCAACAACAGCAAGCTCAACAACAAGCAGCAGCAATAAGCGGAGGTCACGGAGCAGTTGCAGCTCAACAACAGCAAGCACAACAACAAGCATCTGCTGGCGGAGTTTCTCAACAACAGCAAGCACAACAACAAGCATCTGCTGGCGGAGTTTCTCAACAACAACAGCAACAAGAACAACAAACAGTGGCAGGTGCTGGAGGCGTAGTTGCTAGTCAACAAGGAGAACAGCAACAACAAGGATCTGCGTTACCTGGTGGAGCACTTGCGGGATCAGCAGGTACTGCTTTACAAAAAGCTCAACAGCAGGCTCAGGAACATGAAACTCAGCCACAAGCAGTGGCAACTGGACTTTTAGCAATTGGTAAACAGGGACAACAACAATTTGAAGCTGTTGGTAAACTTTTTGGATCTGGCTAATTAATTATTTAAAAAATATCAAAATTTCTTAAAATTAAAAAATATAAAAATTTATTTAAAAAATTGTAAGCTATAGCTATTTTATAAAATAATTGTAGCTTATTAATTATAAGTTAATAATGTATTCCAAATTTTATTTTACGATTAAAAATAAGAAATCTTAAATAAAATAATTTTTGTATTTAAATGAATTTAATTTAACATTTTGTAAGTAATCAAATAATGATTAAAAAATTTTTAAATTTAATATACTTCCGGATTCGATTTTCTAACATGTAAATATGCGCATATACTAAGGTTGTCACATAATTTTTTAAGAGGGCAATAATTTATTAAAACTAATTGGCTGTCATTTTTTCGATCTTATTCAAAATAAAAAATTTGTTTTTCAATTGTTTTAAATGTGAATTACAAATGTCCTAGTGTGATTTTGGTTTGCACTTTACTATAATCAAAAAGGTGGCAACCCTAGTATATGTGAACTAAAAGTGTAATTTGAGTAATAGTGCAAAATTAATTCCAGTGTTTAACTTACATAAAATTGAACACATTTGTTGCTTTAAATTTTTATTAACAACAATTTTATTAGCAATGTCCTTCCCATTAATATTTGTACTTTTTGTATCATTAATTGTGTCAATATCATGCACTCTTTATGGGGGTACAATACAAACATCAGAAGAAAGATCCAATGGTCATGCACAAATAAGTTCTTCAGGACCTAAAGGAACTTTTCAACAATCTTCACAATTGTCATTTTCTGGTAATTATTTTAAAAACGTATTATTATTGATAATAATTATTATTAATTTAATAATTATTATGAAAGGTGGTCCACAAAGAAATTACTATCGTGAAGGTGGTTATCGTGGCTACAGTGGCTACTACCAATATCCATACCCACCACCACCACGACAACAAGCTCATTGTGAAGGATTTAATTATGGATATTATCCTCCTCCTCCACCACCACCTTATAGAATACCACCATATGAAACAGGATCCCAACAGCAGCAGCAGCAACAACAAGGCGCAGGTGATGCTCAACAACAACAGCAGCAACAACAAACAAGTGCTAGTGGTGGTTCAGGAGATCCGTATTTATGTGGTCACGTTGATGCTGCTCAACAGCAACAACAGCAACAGCAACAGCAACAGCAACAGCAACAACAACAGCAACAGCAACAGCAACAACAACAGCAACAGCAACAGCAACAACAACAGCAACAGCAACAACAACAGCAACAACAGCAACAGCAACAACTAGGAGCTGGTGATGGTCCTGGAGGTTTATATCCTGGGAGCTCCGGAGGTGCGACTCAGCAACAACAACAAGCAGCAATAGGTGGTGGCCCCGGACATCCCTATTTAGGTGGTCCCGGAGGAGCTGCTCAACAACAACAACAAGCAGCAACAGGTAGTGGTCCCGGCGGCATTTATCATGGTAGTGTTGCTGGTGCTGCTCAACAACAGCAACAAGTAGCAATAGGTGGTGGCCCCGGACATCCCTATTTAGGTGGTTCCGGAGGAGCTGCTCAACAGCAACAACAGCAACAACAAGCAGCAACAGGTAGTGGTCCCGGCGGCATTTATCCTGGTAGTGTTGCTGGTGCTGCTCAACAACAGCAACAAGTAGCAATAGGTGGTGGCCCTGGACATCCCTACTTAGGTGGTCCCGGAGGAGCTGCTCAACAGCAACAACAGCAACAACAAACAGCAACAGGTAGTGGTCCCGGCGGGATTTATCCTGGTGGTGTTGCTGGTGCTGCTCAACAACAGCAGCAACAAGCTGCCGCTGGTCCTGGAGGCTTATATCCAGGTGGTTCGGGAAGTGTTGCTCAACAACAACAACAGCAGCAGCAAGCTGCTTCTGGTCAAGGAGGTGTGATGCAACAACAACAGCAGCAACAACAAGCTGCTGCTGCTAGTCATGGAGGCATATATCCTGGTAGTTCAGGAGGTATCGCTCAACAGCAACAACAACAACAAGCAACAGCTGGCGGTCACGGTCCTGGAGGCGCATATTTAGGTGTTGGTGCAGCTGCACAACAACAGCAGCAACAAGCTGCATTAAGAGCTTAGTTATTAAATGAATTTTATAAATGTTATAAATATTAGATTAAAAAATCATGCAATAAAAATAAATGTTTATACACTATAATGCAAGTTAAATGAATATTTTAAGAAAAGTGTGTGATGGTACTGCAACTCGTGAACAATGTTTTAACAATAATGATAATGATAATTGTATGTTTAAGTTTAAACTTTTAACACGTATTAAAATTATTTAAAGGTCAGAAGTGTAATTAAATACAGTAATTACGTAATGCGTAGGTTATACCAAAATTTAATTTTTTTTAAAAATTAATGCATATATGCGTGTTAAGATTAGGCAGCGACACACGTACTATGAGATTGTAGACTGAATACATATATGCGCATGCGCAGGCATGACACAAAGAACTAATCTTAATACGCCAAGAGCACAATCGGACTCATCACTGTATAATGTTGAATAGAGAAAAGTTAAAAATTTAAAAAATTTATTAAACTTTAAATTATTTATTTAATATATATTAATTAATTACAGTCAAATACCCTTTTTTATTGACGCCTTTTATTGAAAACTTTTGGGAAACAGAAAACTTACAATATACAATAACGCAAAATATTATCCATTATTATTGACACTCTTTTTATTGATAACTCCTATTATATTGACAGTATCTAATGAACAATTTCTAGTTTTACAATAGAATTTCTTATTCATATTTATTGACACTCATTACTTCCAAAAACTCTTTACTTTCAAAAACGGATGTTTTATCGAAATAACAGTTTATCACAAAACTTATTTTTGATCTTAAAATAAAAGGATTTTCATGCACATGTGTCTATTGCTTTTGCATTTAGAACATGTTTATAACATAATGGTATTTTTAAATAAATCGACATTACGATACTTATCTCTAATTTAAAAATAAATAAAATGCAAAAAATATGCCGAACATTTTGAAAAATACATAATATAAATATTATAATTTTTCTCAATTTTAAAAAATTAATTTAAAATACATGCTTAATCATTAGTGGTATTGTGTATTAAGCGTATACTGCGTGTGAATTAATTATTATTATCTTCTTCTGTATTAAGTGGAATTTTTATTCTTATTCTGTATGAAAAAGAAATATTAGTTAATTAAATTAAAAAAATAATCAGATGATAATTTTTTAAATTAATTACTTCCATACAACATCATAGATTTGAGTATACACGAAATGCAAGTATTGAGCGATACGTATTTCAGTGATCTCATACATTTTGGGCAAAGAGAAGAATGCAAAATACAAGAGTATGATTATAGTTAACCCATTGAACCACGATCCAACATATGTGAGACACCAGAACAGTACTATGAACTAAAAAAATGAATTAATATTATTATTAGACATAATTTAAGGTGTAACAATAATAATTACATTTAAAGAATCGATGATGTCTTCGACGAGAAATACACTTCGGAGTTTATTAATAATGCGATTGAAATGTTTGAGTATAATTTCTACAATCAGATGAATGCGTTCTCTTTCTAAAGTGATGGGAACAGCTAAATATTTCCTATAAAATAACACAATAATGCTAATTAACAACACATTTATTTAATCAACAAATTACTTAAAAGGATGTCCCTCATTAGTCTTTAGTAATGCCTTTAATATGTTCTTATAAATTCTAAATGTAAGAGTTACTGATATTGCAGCTAAACATAAATACGCCACAATTGATATTATCGAGAAATAAATTAAACAGAATAATAGTATCGTTCCGATCCCGAACACAGTGCCGCTTAACTTAGGATCACGCCAATAGATCAATTTCGCTCCTGTTAAATATATTAATCATTTCTTATTAAATTTTTGCATATGTTTTCTTATTATTTTTAATCATATACATATGTAATTTATTATACTATAAATAAAGGTATTTTTTATAAATAAATGTAATAGATTAAATTTATTTTTTTTACAATTATTAAGTATATTTTAAGTTAAACTAATGAAATGCAAAAAATAATAATGTTGCAAATAGTGAAAAAATAAATGGATAAAATATACTTTTTATTTAGAAAATACAAATAGAACAGATATGGTATTAAAAATCATTCTTATTTCTAAATTTTTAACAATAATGTGACATTTTTGATGCCTTAAGAAAGTGCGATTATAAACTAATATCAAAAATTATAATAATTTAATTTTAAGATTCACTGTCAGAAAGTAGATATTGAGATTAAACTTTAAATATATCAATATGTGTATGACTGGTTCTATTAAATGCAAATTTTGATTTTTGTTGACATTTTTATCTTAATTAAAACAAATGTTTTATTTTTAGTAATATTGCAGATTACAATGCAATTTCTATGGGGTTAATAAAAAAATATTAATATAATTTGTATTATTTTATAATTACAAACAATAAAATAACACGGAATTCCGCTTAATAAATACAGAATAGTAATTCTTTTAAAATATTTTCTAAATAGAGCTCAATTATCTTACTTTATGTTTCTTATTTATTTCTCACTTAATACTTAACAATAATGTATGTTTCAAATTATTAAATTATAGAAAAATAATTTATAAAATAATACATACATACCATTACGATTTTTTACAAAAAATGCATTATTAATTACTTCTTCTATTGATGGTCTATCATTAGGGTTACATTCAACCATTTTCATTGCAAAATGTTTTGCACATTCATACCTTTGAACGTTTTCAGTTTTATATTTTGAAAAAAACTTTAATGGTAATTTACTAACACGTAAACCATTTATTGCTTGAAATACTTCATAAGAATTTTTAAATTCAGTGTAAAATTCCACAAAAATACATCCCAAAGGAAAAATATCGGCTTTAAAATTATATTTTTTATTTTCTAATTGTTCTGGAGACGTGTATGTTAATGTTCCGTGCGTGGAAAACATTGATTCATTTCCCTGTATTTGCGCGTGTAAAACCGCTAATCCAAAATCTGCGATTTTACATATATTATTGTACGATATAAGAACATTTTCCGGTTTTAAATCGCGATGAATAAATCCAATTTTATGAATATATTCCAATCCCAATGCAATATCACGAAACATTTGTGTACACATAGAGTCAGTTCTGTTAATTCCCTCTTTACTCTTAAACCATTGTGATAAATTCATTTTACACAATTCCATTATTTGAAAAACACATTTTGTTTCACTGTTTAATTGACCATTATCAAATAAATATTCAAAAAACTTTACAACATTTCGATGATTAATCCTTTTTCCACATTCAATTTCGCGAAAAGCATTTTTCTCTCGTGATTGACTTCCATATAATATTATTTTCAGAGCATATATTTGATAACTGATTTTTGATTGCACTTTAAGCATAGTTCCATATGAGCCGCTACCAATTTCTTCTCTAACCATGTATCCATGTTCATTTATTATATTTAAATAATTTTGCGAAAATATAGGCATTATTACAATAGTAAATCCGTTTATAATTTAAAAATATTTTTTAAGCATAGTATTAAAATGTTATTATTATGCAAGCTTATAAAATAACATTAACCAGTATTAAATTTTTAACAATAATAGTATTATATCTCAACTGTTAAATTATTTTTTATTTTATATTGAACCATAAAAATTAAAGTTTATAATTTTGTATTGCTAAATATTTGCAGTTTTGTAATAAAATAAATTATTAAATAGTTGTAAGTTTCATAAGACTAACCGAAGCTCAAATAAAAATTTTATCAATAAATAATATATTTCTTTTCTTGATAAATACTCCATTATTCTTAACATTTATTGTTTTCATTTTATTACATATTTCTTAAAATTACATGCATATTAATAATAAAAAATAAACATAACAATAATATTAAAGATTACGCCGTTTATTGTATTTAATTAAAAATTATGAAATATTAAGACAATAAAAAATCGTTCTTAAATTGTGTTAATTAAAATTGTAATCATTTTATACTGTTTTGTTTTTTAAAAGCAATATCTTTTTGTTAGTGAACACATAACTTATAAAAACTTTCATTATTATATTAGCAAAATATTGTTAAACTTAATTATCCAAATTTAAAATATCCAATGACAATGTTTTATTTAATAAACAATTTAATATTTATTAATTTAAAAGGAAACTTTATGATTATAATTGATTTTACATCATTAATAAAAATATAAGTCGTTTATTTATCAATTAAACTAGTTATAGTTTTAATTTAATTGTTAAATTATATAAAATATTTGGCTCCTTTTGTAGTATGATGTGCGAATAAATTCCCCAAATAATGCAAAAACAATTTTTCTGCGCATGCACTAATAAAAATTTTTATATTTATAAATATGCTATTGTTGGATAAAAACCTATAAAATTTTATTAAAATCATTAAATTAGTTAAGGTCATAACTATGATATTTGATTAAAACGTTAACATAACTATTAACTTTACAGCAAAAAAATGTATTGCCATTAGATATAATAATTTTAATTGCATCAATAAATGTTGTAATTGTAAAATATGCAATTAATTTAGTGATATATGGCATTACATTCAAAGTATATATGATTCCACTAATAAATAGTTCGCATAATAAAGTTGTACGTATGTTTGTGGATAGCATAAAAATTTTAGAATAACTGTTACTTTAATCTTTTATAATTAAATGCATTATGAATATCATGTCTATTTTTTAAGGTTTTTTCCATTTTGGCCCATTCCATTTTCGCCCAAATTAAAATATAATACAGATATAAATGATAATTTTGTAATAAGCATAAAATTATTTTATTAAATTTATTATTATAATATTTTATTTTAAAAGTTTTTTTATTATTAATTTACTTGTAATTATATAAATTGTGTTGATTCATTTGATTGTAAGCAGCATAGTTACTATAACATTGAGGAGGCATTATATCCTAATATTAAATAATAGATTATTAATAAATTATTACAAAAAATTAATTAAAGTTACCGATCGATTACAAATAAATTGTTGTAAATTACTATGCACTTCATTTTCATAATTAGAATCGAAATAATCATTAACTGTTATCCATGGCATGTAATTTGGTAATGGTGTTAATTGTCGTGTTTTATCAGCCATATCCGTGTATAATTTACGTCCACGATCACTGAATGTACATTCTAAAATACTTGGCCATTGTTCGAGAAAGTACATTTTTGCGCACTAGTATAAAAAGCTAAAAGATACTAAACAGTTTCGATACATATGATTTTATAGTAAAATATTTAATATAACAATTGTAATTATAGTTAAAAACAATTTATCTACTAGTAATCATTGGTCATTAATAATGACTCATTATATTAAAAACTTGCGCATACACAGTGTTTCTAATACACAAACATTACAAAGAAAATAATATTATAAAACATTTTTTTGTGAAAATATTCGCGCATAGTATTGTATGTTATAAACATCATTACATTTGGTGCGCGGAAAATTATGCACAAATAAAATGCGCGGAGTAAAATATATATTTTTAGTAATAATAATTTTTAAAATAAAATATATTTTATATATATTTTATATATTTTATAATATATTTTATATATATTTTATTGAAGTTTTGAGTTCTTAAGAATTAATAGACCAGAATTTTGCCACAAAAATTTGTTTAGAAATGCAATAAAATTATTTAATGATTTACCAATTGATTTACGCGATGGTGAAATATTTGGGAATATCATGTATAAAGTGCGAAAATTTTATAGAAACGAATAATTCAATGTTTTTTAATCAACTATTTAATTCCATTGTAATCTCATTGTATGTGTTTAATGGATATATAAGATGTTTGTGTTCTTCATTATGCAAAATAAAATTATTATTATTATATTTTAAAAATACATGTATATATTTAAATATTTTACTTTTAGTACTTTAAATTACTGTAAATAATCATCATTCGATTTGTATACATATCATAATTTACATTAAAAGTCTTTTATAAACTTTACTTATAATTTTTGATAAAATATGATACTATTATAACAAAAGTAAAATACTCACTAGCAAATAACTATTAAACTATTATTTGTTATTGTATATTAAAGTTACATTAATTATAAAATTACATCGGCTGCCGAAATTTCAGTATCTTCCCAATATTTGTGTGAAAACATGCATTTTATAAATTTCATTGTTAGTTTTTGTCCATATGTTGTACCAAAATTATCATTAATGACACATGACTTTCAAACATGTAAATAAATGCAAATAATAATTTAATTAAATATAAATAAAAAATTTTAAGTTAATAATTGAAAATAATTTTAATAATAATAAAAAATAAAGAGGAAGCGTATTGTTTTATTTCATCAGTTTCGTTAATGTCATAAGATGTAAGAAATTAATTCTTTCTTATATTTTTATAACTTTAAATATTCTAAAGATGTTAAGTAAATTAGTTTGATCCATTCTTGAATTTGGTTTTAATTAGGAACTTGATATCATTTGAAATTTTTGACCTTGTTTATAAATAGTTTTATTTCATAAATTTAACATAGAATGTTATTGTATAGCTACACTGCAAAAAAAACGATTGTGTTAAAATTAATTCATTGTATCCTGTATCCGAATGTGCATATAATTCTTTATGTTACAATTTCATATCAAGTTGACATATAATGAACAACGTTTGAAATTTTTACTAGTTATTGTAGTCCATCCTTAACCTTAATGTTTAATTGTAGATTTCATAATTATAGCGCAATTCTCTTCGTATAGATCTATCACTTTATGCTAATTTTTATTCTCACACAATATTGGTATGTTATTCTGTGACTATTGTTATATCTCTAACTAAATTTAATTCTTAATCGAACAACTTAACTAGTCCCGTTGAACATAATTATAATTTCTGCAATTTTTTGCCATGAGTTAAGAAAAAACACGTAGTGTGGTAAAACTAAATTAAATACGAGTAGAATGTACAATACTTATAAACGTCTTACATGTATTCTATTTCCCATGCACTCCTCAGGTCCATGCTGACAGTAGAATTTTCGGAATCCGTAGTTATCATAATGCTCTTCGACATTACCAAACGGCACTAATCCAAATGTTATTGAATCTCCGAATTTCTCATATGCCGGCATCAATTGTTCAATAAAAAATAGTTTACTATAGGGGCATAAACATTCATAATATAGGGTAATTTTCATTTGACCTTTGACCTTTGAGATAAAAAATTAAATATTTAATTTATAATTAAAAAATATATTGACTCATTTTACAAAACATTTCAATTACCATCTGATATAAGTAAATATGATAAATCATGTTAATCAGTATTAAACTGTAAATTATATTCATTTGTTAAAAGCTAAAAGTATTATCCTCATTCAACACATAAATTAGTTAATAATTATTTTATTAAAAAACTTAAACTCCATATTTAATATTATTATTAGTTTAATAAATTGCTAAATTATATACACATATTGTAAATAATACTCTGAATTGAGTAACTAACTATTAATTTACAAACAAATGATAACTGTTAATGGGCGACACTTATAAACATATTAATATTTAATACTCTATGTACCAAACATTTGTGTACATAAGCTTATGTGTAAGAATAATTAAATAAATGCAACTATTATTAGGCAAAGTTACAAGTTAGCTGTTTAAAATAATACACTTGTACTAAATCTTCGAAAAACTATAAATTTTAATGATAATTTAGTGCTATTTGAAATTACATAAAAATTGATGCGTGATGTTACATCGACAGAACAACGATCGCAGTTTGCTAATTACTAATATGATATCCGTTGATACGCGTTTCGCATAAATGAAGTTTGTTAAAAGGTGTTTAAAACGTCACAATAAATCTTATATCAGTTGAAACCACACATTTGATGGTAAAATTGCAAATAATAACGATGCAAATATTATTTTAATAAAATTATTTTTTAATTACAATTGTAATATTTACATTGTGATGAATGAATATTTATAATTAAATATAAGAAATAATAATTTAATAAATAATAAGCACATTGGCAATTTATATAAACGAGAGTTTAATATAGAATTATGAATAACAGTTATAATTTTCTATTAAAATTTAATTAATTGGATTAAAAATAATAATTATTATTTATAATATTTTATTTGAATAAAAATACATTATTATTAATTATTTGTAATAATATGGATTATAAGAATTGTATTAATCATATCCATTGTATTAATTGTATTGATTTTGTTAATTATATTCATTGTGCTGATTGTGTGCATCGTGTTGACTGTAACATTGTTGTAGTAGTGGATTCTAATATTAAAAAAAACTAAAATTGACGAAACATTATATTATTTATTTGCAAATAATACCGATCGATCACAAATAAATTGTTGCAAATTAGTCTCAGCCTCATATTGAGATGTAGCATCATAATTATCATTAATTGTGATCCATGGCACGTAAGTTGGTGACGGTATTAATTTTCTTGTTTTATCTGACATACCCCTGTATAATTTACGTCCGCGATAACTGTACGTACATTCTTTGATTTTTGGCCATTGTCCGGGGAAATATTCATTTGCGCACTAATAAAAAAGTAAAATTTAATAAACAGACTGGGTGCACATGCTTTGCTAGTAAACAATTTAATGTAGATATCGTAACCAAACTCTATTAAACAGCATTTAATTTTTTAAATTAATTTACTATTTTCCAGTCTACGTGAAGAATAAAAATAAAAGTAACACATCTGCAAGTTTATGACAAAATGTCAAAAACTCCGGATCAAACGCTATTTAATAAAAATTATTGGAAAAAGTTGATAAAGTTAAAAAATTACTCGTTTTATAGGGCCAGATATTAATGCTAAGTAAATAACTAGTGTCAAGTTATTAACATAATTTTTTAACATTTTTTAATTATTCTCCAATATTTTTATAGTAAAGTATACAATAATTAACGTGTATACAGGTAAATTATTCAAATATGAGAGACAATAATCAATATAATTATTATAAAATTTTAAAAATCAGATGTTATTAATTTGACACTAATAATAACTTTTAAATTAAAATAATAGATAGTGTATTTTTTAAACTAATATTAAATATTAATAATTTTACATTTGATAATTTCTTTTACAATAAATAATTAATATTTAACTTGTGCTTAATTTTATTATAAATTTTAAGTGTTATTCATAAAATGAAATAAAATTTGATTATTTTAAAATATTATATGATAAATATGGTACTAAAACTAAAAAATCCTCACTAGAAATAAACAATTATTAATTTTTCATATTAATATTGTATTAAAATATTATAAATTAACACATTACATCTTCAGCCGCAGTTTCAGTACTTCCCCAATTGTTATGCGAAAACATGCAATTGATAAAGTCCATTGTTTGTTTTCTTCCCGATGATGTACCAAAATGACCATTAATTACACATGACTGTTAAACAGTAAATAATAAATTGATAATAAATAATAATAATAATAATAATAATAATAATAATAATAATATAAAAATAAATAATTTATATTAATTAAAAAAAAGTTTATAATTTAAAAAAATTAATTTTAATAATATTAATAATAAAAAAGACAGTAATTAATGCATCTTTCAATTGTACATGCCAGAATGGGTCATGTAAAAGTTAATGTTCTTTAAAATTTTATTTTAGAAAATTAATAAAATTACTAGGAAAGGTCATTAATAATTTTATTCTTATTTGGAACCTAAATCTTGTCCATGTATGAGTTTAATAAAATGTTTCTGAGACACTATTATGTTTTAGGCGATGTGACAATTTATGTTTAACTCAGTCGTCTGACTAGTTTCATTAAACATTATCATAATTTCTGTAATTCTCAAAAACTTGTTACGTAAAACAAAAACAGGACCGTATTGTGTTAAAATCTGATACAAGTAAAATGCAAAACACTTATTACACTCTTTTTAAAAGGATACACAATTTTTGCATTGGAATTTGCGTTTATAATCATAATGAATGAATGCACCATATATGAGTCTTTTGAATAATTATGACGCAAATTCTAATTCAAAAATGGTGTATGTTTTTAAAAAGAGTGTAATATCTCACTTGTATTTTATTTCCTAAACACTCCTGAGGTCCATGCTGACATTTGAATTTCCGTACACCATTTTTATCATAATACTCTTCAACATTACCAAACGGTACTAATCCAATTGTTATTGATTCGCCAAATCTCTCATATGCCGGTGTCAATTGTTCGAGAAAAAAGCGTTTACTGTCTGAACATAAACATTCATAGTATAGGGTAATTCTCATTTTACCTTTGACCTTTAAAATAAAAAATATTTAATTTATACTCATTTTACAAAACATTTGAAGTAACAGCAAAATTTACATACAAAAGTATGATAAATTTTATAATATTAAAAATATGATTAATTATGAAAAATTAGTATTTAATTGTAAATTATATTTAATAATTAACTATGACCATAAGGTAAGTGTTAAGCTAATAACATTAGTCGAATAAAATGCACAAAAATGTACTATTATATTTGACTATTGTTATGGCTATATTAAGTTTAACATTTTCCTTTTGGTTATAGTAAGTATATTTACCTCATTTATAGCAAAAATTGATAACATAAAATAAACAATAATTATTTTATTTGAGAATATAAACTCCATAATTAATATAATTTAAGTAATTAATAAATTTAATATGCATAATCGTAATCAATACACCAAATATAGTAATGTCATTTAATAGTAAATAGCGTCATCATTAATAATTAATTAAATAAACCCTATCAATTAAATTCTATAATAAATTTTAATTTAAAAGAACATAAATAAATATTTATATTAATATAATTTTAACATGTTAATAATAATAAACTTATAAATTACAATTATAAACATTAATATTGAATACAATATCTGTATAATACAAATTCTGTAAAAATTAATATACAAATATAATTAATAAAATATTATTATTAAAATTATTTTAATTAAAAAATTAACGCATAATGATATTTAATTCTTTTTATTCTTCAAATTAATATATATTATATTTATAATATTAAATAGTTATTTAAAACATTGTGGCTGTAGTGATACCTGAAATAATGATTAAAAAATTAAAATAATTATAAATTAAGAATTAAATATTAAATATTAATTAAATAATTATAATTACCGAATGTTCACAAATGAATTGTTGCATATTTTTAACAATTTGTTTTGAAGCATAACGATCACTATTATCGTTGATTGTTACAAACGGTACCCCTGTGAATGATACGCTCTTTGTTTTATTCGTCATACCCCTATAGAGGTCACGACCGCGGTTATTATTAACGCATTCATTAATTTTAGTCCATTGTCCGGGTAAATGTATTTTCGCACACTTTAAAGAAATGCATTAATATTTATTTTTTATTATTAAAATTAATTTTATTATTTATTGATGCATGTTACATCTTTGCTCGAAATTAGTGTATTTTTCCAATTGTGGTGTGAAAACATGCATTTAATAAAATTAATTGTCTGTTTTCGTCCCGATACTGTTTTGTAATTATCCCCAATGACACAGGTCTGTGAATAAACAATTAATACAATTGATAACATTTTCTATATTTATATATATTATATTATTTTTATATTTAAAGACTTGTAAATGGTTTTCACAATCAATTGAATTGCAAAAGCTAATTAGTATTTTTTTTTAAATATGTGCCATATTTATGTTTTTATTTTGTGTTAATTATTTTAAATTAAAATTTTTAACAATTACAAAGAAGCAAATATTAAATATTAATTAATATCTTTTGAATGCGTTTACAGATTATCTCAAATTTCTTTTTAATCTGTGTATTTAAATGCTAAACGTTTTTGTATAATTTGGTAAATATTGCTAAAGAATTTTGTGAGTTATTCAACAGACAGACAAACATAAGACTATTATAATATGGAACATTTTAACTTAAAAATAATAGAATTTATGTTTTTATAATTACCATATTGTTATAAATAACATAAAATTTATATGTTTATATTATAAATGTCTCACTTGTATTTTATTTCCCATACACTCCGCAAAACCATGCTGACATTGAAGTTTTCGAATACCATTTTCATCATAATATTCTCGGACATTACCGTACGGTACCAATTCAATTGCTATTGAATCGCCAAATTTTTCATATGTCGGTACCAATTGACTGAGAAAAAAGCGTTTACTATCGGGACATAAACACTCGTAGTATAGAGTTATTTTCATATTGGCATTGACCTTTAATTTTAAAAAATATAAAGGAAATTAATATTCAATATATATTCAAATTATTGAATTAAAATTTAAAAAAGATCATGTTAATTTAAAATAAAAATTTACTTTAAAAAAATTTATTGATTAATATTTTAACAGCATCATTATTTAACAGATAATTATAATTTTTTTAAATAAAAATTAATATATATTTTTACTTCATTTATAGCCAATAGTGATACTAAGACAATGAAAAACATATTTATACCCAAATGTTTCATTATTAGAATTAAAAAAGTTAATTTTTTAATTTAATTATTAAATTTAATTCAATTATTTTTATGCATACGCCAGCACATAACTTTTATTAAAACTATATTCTAACGAAATGCCGTTTTAATGTTAAATTACTTATACAGTTATCATTTAATGCGGTTATAAATTATTATGTTTTATTACAATCTAAAATCAGTATAACTTAATACAAAAACTTCCCTTTTTGTGAGATTTAAATTTACAATACAATATTCTCTTTTTATCATATCTGTAAATGTAAAAACGTTTGTAAATTTGTTACACATTTAGATAAAAGAGATTTAAAAAATTTTTTATGACGAAGATTAAGAATAAAAAAATCCTATATTTATTATATTATAAATAATTAATAATATAGTAGTTAATATGCCAGAATATGTTTCAAGAATTTGTCGAATAAATTGTATCAACAATAAAAACTTATATCAAAACATGTCCGATTGTTACTTTTTATTGCATAAAATTAGTGTGCTCAAAAAAACTAATAAATATTTATCGTTGTAATTTGATATATTAATAGGCTGAGGCTATTTTCACCTCAGATGGGGTGAAAATAGCCTCA